>ML778666.1:211481-232435 GCA_009831015.1 Picea engelmannii | reverse complement strand
ATACAATTACCGACTTAGTTAATCCTCAATGGGGATTAACCTAATAATAAAAATAATAATAATGACATGATTAATCCACAATGGGGATTTAATCCAATAACAAAATAATAAGAATGCCCTTCGCAGTTACATTATTTCAACATATATTATAGTATTTACACACCTATTTTTAGAATGTGTAAGGGAACTTGAATTAGATATTCCATGGCTGATTATTCTTAGAAAGTAGGAGGGAATGCCACCTTGGCCAATTTTATTTCTAGCAGATGGAGGAGTTACATTGTACCCTTCTTTCCTCATTCTATTACCAAAACATAAGAGGATCTCCCCTCCATACTGTATTTTTGAGAGACATTCAATGTGCCTTCCCATGCTCATTTTATAAGAGCAAGAGAGGAGGTTAAGATAAGGGATCAATTATTATTGAGTCCTCCTTAATTTCATTCTTTCATACTTCACCTCCTTTCCCCTTTCACACTAGATTTCAAAGTTTATTGGATATCTGGTATTGGTGCTTAGTATTCTCAGTCACATGATTGTATCAATTATTGACTAGTGTTGGAAACAAATCCTAAGCATTGGTTATAAGTCACTTTAGGATTTTTGGTTCATATGATATACTAGACCTTGTTCTCATATATTTAGTAATAAAGATGATCACTTTCTTGGTAGAATGTATTAGAGGAATTCACTAAAGTTTGTATATGGTTTGAAGTGGAATTATTTGAATTGATTGGAATTGGGTGTGTTTCCTACCCAATCAATTTTCTCTTCGTTTTTTACTCCATGCCAATTGGAATGGACGAACCTATCAGTTATTTAAATCACAGATTCTAGTTCTAAATTTTCCTAGGGACACCCTACCAAAGTTAGAAAAGCATTGACCTAGAAGCGAAAGGAAAACATTGGTGACAATGAGATGCTTGTCCTAAGTTATCATTCAAAACCTTCTAGTTTCAAGTGATATCATGGTGGCCATGTATTTCATTCCTAAGAGTATTTCATTCTTCATGATGGATCTAGTTGGTGGTGTGAAACGTTGACAAATTAAAATGATGACTGTGGATTTTCCAAACAATTGTAATAACCATTCTCACTCCATAATTCTCAAAATAGTTATTTCAAACATAATAAGAAGGAAAAATTTTCATTATATATGGTTTGGTATAAAGGATAAGAAAATAATTCTATTGGTAAAGTGGTAAAGACTATCCAATCCAAAGTATTTTAGGGGATAGGGTCTAAAATATTTGAACCATTTTTCAAAAGAGTTGGAAACAAAAGGGGTTTGTAGAATGATAACATCAAAAGGACCTTGATAGGACTTATTTTGAGACAAGTACATAGCTCTATTAAGAAATATGGCTTGGATGAGAATGATAGTTAAAAAATCTAGTGGGGAATCCATTGGTTGAAAATTAATGATAAAATCCTATTAAATTATAGGGGATAACTTGGTGTGTCTAGTTGGGAATGGGAATAGAGTAAAAGTGGGATATACCCCATTAATAGGGGTAAAAATGCTCAAATAATATCAAATTATTTGATTAACTATCTTAATGCAAGAGTGATCTATCATCTCTTTGATGTTTATGAGATAGAAGAAAGTTTTTTGGGCTATTAACTAGAAATCTGTAGAGAAATTGGGTCTTGAAGGGGCCTAGATAGACGAATGCAATAAATATAGATATTATTTGATAGCAACCATTCTCACACCCTTCAATTATTTTTTTGATCTAAATATAGTACCTAAGAATGTATCCGATGGAAAAGGTCTAGTATTCTTTATAAAGAATGAAGAAAATAATATGACCAAGAATAGTTATAAGAAAATAATATGACCAAGAATAGTTATATGCAGTCTTTGGGAATGTATGCCAAAGGTGTTGCTTTAGACCTTGTCGTTCCATTGGGTAATATTGTTAGGGGGGGGTTTACCGCTGCTTAGGGATGTTTACCTTTGTTCCCTTCTCGTTATTTCTCCCGTGGATAGGTGCACATGTTCCTTTCCATCATTGGGGCTCCACCCTTATGCTATGGGGGTTTCCCTTCCCATTTAATAGATGACCTAGTGGACAACTAAAGTTTATTCTGAGTCATCGTATTCTTTAAATCTATGACGAATGGTGATTCACACAATAGATTGTTTGTATTGGAGTTCAATATAAAAAATTTCAGAGGCATAAATATATTGTTTATAGAGGAGTTCGGTAGTGGGTAAGGGTTTTGAGAATTTGCAGCCTTCAAAATATTGAAAAGGTTATCGATTTTGGCGGCATTGATCCAACTAGGGCTCCTTTGTCGCTCGATATAGGGCTCCTATATCTCAAATGTCACTTGAGCTAGGGATTTTGGGCTCCTCCGTCTCATATGTCTCTCCTCTATTGAGTCAGGCTCCTCTATCTCCTTTGTCGCTCCTTTGTCGAGTCGAGATAGGGCTCTCAAGAGATGAATGGGGTGATCAGGCCATGAGGGGATATTGTGGTGAGGTAGTTGGGATATCAACGCAAAGATATCATGGATATTGGCCCAAATGCAAGAGTTAACAATGGTCGCGAGATTTTTTAATTTTGGTTATACATATAATTATTATATATTAGATAAATTATAAATTATAAATTATAAATTATATATTATATACAATTTATATAATACATAACCAAAAGTTATAAAATCATAAATAAATTAAGAACATGTGTTTATTCCTTAGAGGTTACAAGTTCAAATCTAGAGGGGCGTAGGGTATGTATACCTTTATAGATTTTAGCAATCAAATGACTATAACACCAAATTCATAGACTTTAGCAGTCAAATTTCATAGAAGAAGATGATGATGATGAAAACAATGATAATGTTAATTATGGTGATGAAATTGATGATGATTTGAAAATGACAAGGATGGCAATTGTGATGACAATGACAATGATGACAATGATGATGAGGAGTACGATGCCAAAAATGTTGATTAACAGTGGTGACAACAACGATGAGGATGGCAATGATGACATTGAGCACGACAATGACTATGATGACAACGATGACGACGATGACGATGATGATGGAATTCTTATTCCTATTCACGACAATGACGATGATGACGACGATGACGATGATGATGGAATTCTTATTCCTATTCACGACAATGACGATGATGACAATCGGAATCATCACTTGCCATCATCATCTCGTGTTTTTGTATTCCACCCCTAAAGAATGCCAAGGGCCATTTATTAACATTTTTTTCAAGGGTCATCTAATTTGGTGTTTAAAGACACAATGATGATTCCCTTGTAGTTTATACCCCTATTAATTATAACTTATATGTTACTACATACCAATCCCTTATTAAAGACACAGTACATAGTTCACCTTACATCAACTTAGGGTTTGGAAAGCTTATAAAGTTCCCAAAAATAAAACCATTAAATTCATTTTGGTGACTAAAATAGTCACTGACCTTTTAGGATCATTGTTAATTTATGTTTTTGCAACTAAATTAGTGACAATATTTCTAGGCCCGTCACCAATTCCTATTTTTGTGACTAAACTAGCTGATAATCCCCTAATGCCCATCACCAAAACTACCTCAAAATAATGGTGAAAATCAGTGATTGTCGCCAGATATGTTCACCTAATGGCAACAATTATAGGTTGTCACTTTTGATCCTCCAATGCACTTAATATCTATCCTTTTTATTTGTATTTAAAATTTAGTACTAGTTTTTTAAAGTTGATGTTGATATTTACCTTAACTTTTGTTTTATTTTGATTTACCCTTACAACCAAGGTCTTATGCCTTATAATTTATCTTTAGAGATCCCAAGTTATGTTGAAAATATTCTCAAGCCACCACATCATAGGTTTTACATAGGAAAATTTTGTCTTGTGAGTGAAAATTGGTGGTCTCGATATAATGTCAAACAAACAAGACTTAAGACATAACATTATTTATCTTTGGATTTCATGGCCCATTCCTATGGATTCAGGCCATAACACATGCCCTATGTGATACAAAAATGGCCATTTCAAATACATTTGTAACATGAAGTATCATTCTCATGGTCTAAGGAATGGTCTAGGGTCAAACGTCATGGTATAAGATCATAGAAATTTCCTTAGGGACTCATGGGCCATGAGTGTTGTCTTAGACCACCACACATTCCGTAGAGAGGGAATAATTATCCTATGAGTGATATGTGGCCACCATTTTAAGGATTGATGCACCAAAGTTAGTTCACTAGATCCATTTCATGTTCTATGCCTGAAATATGGGGTATTAGGCCATAATAGTTTCCCTTTTAGCTCTTAGGATATGTGCAGAACCCAAACACCACAAAAATGGGATATGGTTGTAATTTTAAGGTTTCCACTACAACAGTTTACCAAGGCCAAAAGACATAGTTGTAGGACATAAATTTTTTCTTTATGGATTAGATTACAATAATTTAACCATTTAGTGATGATTAAGCCAAGTGTAGTCCTCCCAAAACAATTGTTAAAAGTGTTTTAGGGAAAATTCTCCAAAAATCACACCCAAAAGTGTCTTTAGCAGTTATTTTCAAAAATCACCTCAAAAATGTTAAGAATAAATATTTTAGGAGTGGATTTTCAAAACCGCTACCAAAAAATCATATTTTGATGGTAGTTGTTTCAAAATCACTCACGAATGTACCAAGGATTGAATTATAGGGCATGTTTTAGAAAAACAACCTTGAAAAGACCTAAAAATATCCACTTTAAAAAACAAATCACATCAATCAAAGTTCATATGACAAAGATATACCCATTTGAAGTCTCCAAAATGTAGTAAAATTGCAACAATGAGCATAAAAGTAGTAAATGTTAGTTCAATATGCAAAAAATTCACTTGCTTACAATGCAAATTAAAATTTTAGGTTTTACATGTTGATCCCAATAAACTTTTGTTTTTGGTTCAAGTCAAAATATTTAGATTTGATCAGTTCCAAGCTCAAATTAAGCCTTGGAACCTACCAACTTCCTAACACATCTTAAAATTCAGATTGTTAAGGGTTTATGAACCTCTTAACACGTATTAATATGATATTACCAAGAGGTCACCTTTTCAATTATTGGTGCAATAATGATGGTTCTAAGGGTCCATTCCATGGTATATGCATGAAATCTAAGGTCATAGGCCACAACATTTACCTCTAGAGATCATGACCATGTATGGAGCCCAAAACCACCACATATTCCCTCTATAGGGAATATTTTCCCCATGAGTGGTATATGGTGGTATTTTTTAGTTATGACAAGATATAATGGATGCATATTGGTCTCCAATCCATGGTTTTATGATCTTATGATTTTGTTTTGAATGAAATCCTAGGGATATAGGTGATTATAATGGTAGATCAATTAAGTTTTACCAGTAAATTAGAAAAGGAAATTGGAGAAACACAATACCATGGTTAATTAATCAACAATTCCTTTAGTGAGATAGAAGCCATAATGCTAGAAATGCAAATGGAAGAAGGAATATAACTCACTTGGAACTCGTTGTTGTATATGAAGCTCTTTGCATTGAAGTGTAGAGTTGTGATAGTCCTCTAATAGTGATCCATGTCCAAAATGACTTGCACACTAGATATAACCAATAAACACTAGATCTACAATTATAAAGATAAAAAAATGAAATATACATAACAAATAGACCTAGCACCCTCATGGGGAATAATGCCTCCCTTACCCTAGCTATGTTGGAACCTCCATTAAGGTGTTAGGATTGAAACATACAAGGAATGAGTGGACGATATGAGTGGAAAATATTGTTGATTATGGTGGTGACGTCGATGATGACAATGATCATGACAATGATGACGATACGATGATGATCGTGACAATGGAAATGACGACGACGATGATGATGGCAATGCCAATGAAGAGGACAATGAGGATGATAATGATGATGACTACGACAATCACAATGACAATGCTGATTATGACGACGATGACAATGACGATGATGATAAAAATAATTGTGAGGATGATGATGATGATGACGACTTCGACAATGATGACGATGATGACCATGACGATGACAATGATTATGATGATGATGATGACGACTGTGGCAATGACGATGATGATGATGGCCATGACAATGATGATGACGTTGATGATGGAAACCATGATCACGATGACGACGATGATGATGATGATCACTGTGACAATAATGATGACGACGCGATGATGACCATGACAATGATGGTGATGATGATTATGAAAATGAAGAAGATGATGATGATGTTGATGATGAAAATCACGATGAATATGATGATGACAATGATGATGATAGTGATGATGATGATGATGAATGCGACGATGATGATGATGACAATGATGACGATGATGATGACGAGGACGAGGACGATGATGATGACAATGACGATGATGTTGACAATGACGATGACGACGACGACGACGATGATGATGATGATGATGATGATGATGATGATGATGATGATGATGATGGTGATGATGGTGAATATGACAATGACGACGATGAATATGATGATGATGGTGATGCTGATGATGATAATGATGAGGACGATGATGATGGTGACAATGATGATGATGATGATGATGATGACGACGACGATGATGATGATGACGACGATGATGATGATGACGACGACGATGATGATGACGACGACGACGATGATGATGACGACGACGACGACGACGATGATGATGATTACGATGATGATTATTATGACCATGACAATGATGATGACGATGATGATGATGATGACCATGATGATGCCGATGACGATGATGATGAACATGATGATGATGACCGTGACTACAATGATGATGACGATGACGATGATGATGACCATGATGATGTCGATGACCATGATGATGATGAACATGATGATGATGACCATGACTACAATGATGATGATGATGATGATGATGATGATGATGAGGAAGAGGACTGTGAAAATATATAATGATCACATAACTCGTACATTTCATCATTTCTACAATATCATTGATCATCTAATTCTTCATCCAAGTCCACATATGAATCATCTGGTTCATAATCGACGTTGAAAGGATTGGCCATATCAACATCATCATCATCAAATTCATTTTCGATAATATGATCGTTAATATGATCGTCGAGAAAATTTTCATCTACATATGGCTCAACTTATTTGACTTCTTCATATGATGATACATCTACATCATACTCCTCTACATATTCTTCTTCTTCAATATCATCTTCATCTGGTACATTATACTTTATAGGCCTTCCTCTTGGATCATATCTAATAACGTACGACCAACCTGCTTTACCTGGAACCTATGAATAAAATACCTACTCACATTGGCTTGGAATAGCATAAATTTATGTACCTGGCCCAAACGTCCTTGTATTAACCATGGTAAATCCATTGGCATGCTCAATAACAGTTCTTTTGGGATCACATTCATTCATTTGTAACCTGTACCATTTGAACTCGAACATAGCTAACTTGAAAGACTTAAAGTCACACTCAATTATATCATTCAAATACCCATGATATCTATTTTCAGATATTGTTGGATGCATGTTGCTTCTAGAGGAAACATTAGTGACCTGAAAGACTGTAGGTATCCCAGAATCATAGGTTTTATTCTTATCGTCCAACTGTTTGATGCGAAATTTACGACCATTGCACCACATAGCCTTCTATTGTTTCAAATGCAATATGCCCCACATGTAAACATGCATATTTTTCAATGAATAAACACGATATTTATACTTAGTAAAAATTTATAAAATAAACACACCATGACCTAGATTAATAAAATGTAAAATAATTGAAACATGATGTGGGTGAATAATATGCTTTCTTGTTTATATTTTAAACCATATGCTAAATCAATTTCCCTCTGAGTAATATTAATATCTTGATTACGACGACCTTATTTAAGAAAAGTAGCCACCCCTTCCCATGATAACCTACCATTACATTTTATATTACATAGATCTATCCATACTTTCATCCAATCAATATTTTTTGCGATGTATAAATGTAGTGCATCCCACTTTCGACCAATTGTATGAAAAAATAATAAAAAATACTAATTAGAGTAAAGATTAAATAATAACTGATCATGGAATCTAAATAAAACTTAAATAAGTACAATATAGAAGTAAATCAATATTAATGCAAAGTATTATAGATCTCTACCATCTAATTAACTTTCACTTTCCTCATTCTACCTTTCCTGACCAAGACTTCCCCTTCAAATTTGTTAATGGAATTGAGATCCCAAATCCGAGGCACCTTCATGATTTTTGTTTCTAATTTAGCAATATATTGATTAATATAAAACAAGGATTGATATATCATATATCTCTCCACCATAGATCCCTTAGGACGTGCTCTATGTCTAACAAAATTCTTCAATGACTTCAAGTTCCTCTCCACCATACACATTGACCTTGTGTGTATTGGTCCACACATTTCATTCTCATCAACTTGGTGTATGAGGTAGTGTTCTTGTGCATTGAAAAATGTCGGAGGTAAATACTTTTTTATTTTGCAAAATAGCCAAGGAATTTCTCTCCTCCAATATTTTATATTTTCTTTATGGATTTATTTAGATGACAACCACCTACACATGATATAAAAAATCATATCATAGGTTTCAACAACAACTTCATGTATAGATTGAAAGTAAAGAATATGTCGACAAGTTGAGCAACAACAATTTTGCATATAAATCATTAATATTTACCTCATGTATTTTCCAAGATTATATATAACTTGTTTTACATTGTTTTCAAAGTTGTCAAGTAGAGATAGAGGTAGAACATACTATAACAACAAAGGGATAATTGATTTTTAGGAAAATAAAACCATATTATAACACTAAAAATTTGTATATTTACCAATATAGAAATCCACGTCCAAAATAATTACCTTAATGAAGGTATGTCAGTCATGAGTTTTCACCCCACCAAATTCACCTTTCTTCATTAAGATATTCTTTATGTTTGAAGCAAATATCGTGGGAAATTTAATTTTTTGAATGACCTCTTTTACAACATTGTTTTCTTGCTCTGTAAATAACCATGGAATACTATTTCGATGTACTCCATTATTATTTAAATAAATCACATTTTGCAGTGCATGATTGACTTCATGAATGTCAATACAAATTTTCACAATTTTTTCTTTGTCACTCCTTCCATCTACAATTCTCCACAATGTTTTTGTTACATTCTTCCCAATATGAATTGTATCAAACAAATGAGTTATTTGTAGGTGTTCATAGTAGGGAAACCTATTGAAATGTACATGGTAACTTTTCATTCCTCGTGGAATCCCATTAATTCCTTGACGAAATTTATGAAAAACAATTAATGAGATTATAACAATAATTGTTAGATACAATAAACAAAATTCAATACAAATTAAAATTGTAAAACATTAATATATATGCAAAAACATAGACTAAATGCTTACCTTGATGATTTCTATTATATTCCAACTTCCATAGGTGAGGTGTCATTCTTCGTGGTTTTATTCTAGTCTCTTCTTTCAAATTGAAAATATTTTGTTTTGTAGTTCAATACCTATGTTTCTTGTGGAGGAAGTGCCTATACTCATCAAATACCTCCTTTCCTAGACTTATTGAATGACATGATTTCGTCCTAGGACCACAAACTGGACATGCAAATTTACCCTTTGTTTGAAGACCTACAAGATTATATAGATTAATGTCAATATTATTTATATAACGAGGAATTGCTATTTAAGAAGCATGCATCATATTTTCATAGAATTATATAATATTAAAGTTCATCAATATGTTACATACCATAAAAATGTATTAGTCTTGGGGCATCATGAATTTTCCATGTAAGTATTCCATGGAATTGGAATTTATTTTTCCCTATTGGTCTAGAGATGTCGTACATAGTGATGTCAACCCATAAATTTAGTAGCTCGTCGACAAGAGGCTCAATACATACATTTCTATCTTTCACTTGGTACTTACCTAATTGGGTGAAAGTATACATAATTACTACCTTGTATATATATATATATATATATATATATATATATATATATAATTACTACCTTGCAATGAATAAGAAAAATGAAATACAACGTTCAAACCAATTTTGTAAACAAATACTTGGAATAATCATTGCCAACAATGTCTGCTCCCTATTTATTGACATACAAGGAGGAAGATTATTGTTTATTAAAAAAATAGGCCACACTGAGTAAATATACCTATCCTCACCAAATGGATTGACACCATCAACTGCCAATGAAAGCCTAACATTACGAGGTTCTTCTTTCAAAATTGGCCATCTTTCTTCGATATTCCTAAATGCAGATGCATCTATAGGAATTCGAAGAACACCATATTCACTTATGTGTCGTGCATGGTAATCCATAAACTATGAAATGCTTTGGAACCTAAAGAATCGTTGAAAACGAGTAATTATCAGAATATGACGAAGAACCTTGTGAGACACCTTTTTTGTTACTTGATCAGTTCAATATCTACCAATTTGACATTACGGGCATTTTGTTTCCGATGCATATTGTCCATAATATATAATATGATCATTCAGACATGCATCAATATCATGATACTCCATTCCAATATATTTCACAATGGAACACATCTCTCGGTATGTGTGAGGTAAATTATTTGACAGTGGTAAGAAAAATTCACCTAACAATCTACAACATAAAAAAAACTAGTTAATGTAAATAATAGCAATAAAAAATATTGTATCCTTAATTTACACATTAATTGACACTAAAAATAGAGAAAAATAAAGTCGGCCTTTATGTATAATATGTGACAAATTATATTATGTACCTTCGGATATGTGTGAGACAAGTGTTTGGTAGACCATTCAATACCTTCAAGTTCACCAACAATACTATAGCAAAGAGAATATTTGTTCTTGAGCCTTCATAAAGGGGTTGTTCTGCCTTCTCAAGAAGAGGTACATCGTAAATATCATCATCATTTTCAATATCATGTAAATTTATCCATAAATATTTAATAGGATTTTATCTTTCAAGCCTATAAAACCACACATTTGGAGTCATCCCATCATCAATGTTTCATACTAGATAAGATGAGAACAAGAAAAATATAATAAGTCACATTGTTTGATAAGAAAATAATAAGCAAGAGATAATGATGAAGACAATATGAAAACTTGGATGGGATGGCGAAGGGGCATCAAAGGACAAGAATCAATTGAAATGTGTGATGTAATTATGAATTATTTTAATTAATTATGTTATAACATATGTTAACATATTACAACAATGCCCACTATCTATGACTCCCCATTACAAGCAGTGCACATGACAAAATAGAGTGTTTTAGATTAGATCCATGCCCCCAATTGTTGTATTTGAGACCCACTCTATGACAAATACTTCCTTACCCCATGACAGAGACCACCAAAGGAGGGATGCAGGTATAAGACATATTTGTAGTGTGGATTACATTACATGAGATCCTAGGAATGTTTTAACTTTTAGTTTCCTCCAACCTACCATATCATGACTTAGATTACATTTCCCCCATTTTGTGGAAACTAATCTAGTGGTTATCCTTATTAGCCCAACTCTGTGTCCACTAGAGATGCCATTGAAATTCTAACACCATATCAATCTAAATTTGTGGTGGCAGTCTACTTGCATTATGGAATTCTATAATTCAAAATTGGGGTATTACTTTCCCCTCCCCCTTATTTTGGCATTGTCATTGGTGAATATACAAAAGAAGAAGACTTGGTTGCTTCCAAGTTTCCATCTCAACATTTTTTAAGTTGCTAAGAAAAAAAGATTTCACATCAGACATCTTCTTTCAACTTATTGGTCTATAACATTGCTTTATCTCTATAACCAAGTTGTAGATCTAAGTTGTATATCCCATTCCAAAATCTTAGCTACAACATATCACAAATTCAGCTACTTCGAGGCATTATCATACTTTACAAGCATATTTCATTACTCTTTCTTTCATTTCAGAAGTATTCTCTTTTATATATTCCATTGTACATATGAGTTGTAGATCATAGTTGTAGATCCTAGATGCTAATTCTGTTGTGGATCCCTGATCTTCTACATTTTTCAACTCTTCAACATTCTACAAGGATATTTTGGCTTCAAAATTTAGCGTTCTAGAATTCTATAAATCAAAATTGGGATATTTCTTTCCCCTCCCATTCTATAACATATAACCCCGACGCCCATCCAAATTACATTCCCACGACAAAACATAATCGAACGATGTCCATTCATATAATGTTATATGTTATAACATATGTATAACACACACACATATTTTAATGAATCATATTTGAATTTGGAATTTGGTTAATGACATTTAATTAATATAAATTTATATTAATGCATACTTATTTATTTCCATACATTTTAATTGTTATACCAATGCCATTTTATTTACTTGAAATATTTCTATGGAGACTTACGAAATATAATTAAACATGAGAGAAAAATTTAAAATATTTATAATGTGGCTACTTGTCACATGGCTATATATAAACATCATTTAAGAGGATAATTCCTATAAAGTCCATTTTCACATTGAGAATGTGTTACATTCATGTTCAAAACTCTAAAAAAGTAAGAGAAAGTGGAAATTATTCTATTATTTCTTAGATAATCATGAACATATGCGGGGCTTGAAGATGAAATTTAAGATTATTATATTGATTTAAATGTTATATGTTAACATTATTATATTGATTTAAATATTCTATATTATTTGATCCAGTTTAATTATAGATTAAGTTAGTATTGAGAGGGTTTACTCAAATTTATCTAGATAATTAAAAAAAAAAAAAATCGCTCAAATTATAAAAGTAGTTCACGTTAATAGTTTGGAATATGGCATTGTTGGAAAATTAAAAAAAACCCTAGCGATGGCGGAGGCCTCCTCTACAGCTCCGCATGCCTCTTCGCGTGAGCTCGGCCCTCTCCAGAGCTCGCCCCCCTTTCGTCCCTCTGTTCGACGCCTGGGCGGCCCCTCCAGCTCCCCATCCGGTCCTCCTCCCTCCTCCGCTCAGCCTCATCCTCCGGAAGCCGCGACAGGCGCCTCCTCAACTGCCCCGTTTATTCCAGCTCTGCCCTCCTTCAAGGACGTGGTCCAAGGCCGCTCCCCTAGATTTTTTCCTGTGGTTCGTGAAGCCCCGGATCCAGTGATCCCTGTACCTCAGGAAGCGACGGACCGCGAGGATTTTTTTAGATCTAATGCTCTATTTTGAAGGTTTAATAGCCACTGGCCTCGCCTGGCGGATCTGCATTCTTGGATCGCTACAGAATGGACTCCCCTCCTCGACTTCGAAGCTCACGTTCGCCCCTGTGTTAAAGTTTTCTTCGTCGTTATTTTTGCCTCCGCTAAGGATAGAGATTTGATCTTCAGCTCTGGGCCCTGGTTCTGGGGAAGGTCGGGTCTATCTCTACAGCTCTGGACCCCTTCTTTCGACCCCTCCTTAGCTTCCATCCCTTCGGCCCCCGTGTGGGTAAGGCTCCCTGGTCTGCCTATTCATTTATGGGGGGATTCTTCTCTTAGCCATATTGGAAACGCTCTTGGCAAGTTTCATAGCAACAACTCAGAAACCAAATGTGGCTTCACTACTTATGCTCGGATCTGTGTAGAGATGGATTTCAGTAAAGGATTCCCAACGCAAATCACTCTTCAAGGGAAAAATTATTCATGGACACAGAAACTAGACTACGAGAATTTGTAGTTTAGGTGCAGAAATTGTTTTGAAACAGGGCACTTAGCCATCAAATGTCAGAAGCTCCCTGAGAAAAATAGAAACCCCAAGAATCAACGCAAATCTACATGGTGGGTCAGAGCTCTCCCTGAGCATCAAAGCATAAATCCGGCTAATGATTCTTCAAGCAAGGAAGATCCAGAGATTGTTCCACATAAATCAGAACAAGTCTCCTCTATTCAAGAGCCACATCCTCCTTCCCCTAAAGAGCCCAAGGGAAATGCCCAGGCAGGATCTGATCCAATCATAATGCCAGGTATTTCTCAGCCCGAACTCCAGGGCTCTAGCTGGGCCGATTTAGAAGATGAAGAAATCCCTGACTCAACTGATGAAGAAGGTCCCCCTCGTCTGAAGGAAAGACACCCTCTTCGAAGCAAAGAATGGCAGACAGTGACAAAAAGGAAAAAACAAAAAAACTTTCAAGACAGAAAGGATGTAATGACCTGCAGTCGAACCGGGTCACTGAAATAATGCTGAAACACAGTGCTGGCCAGAAGCTGAAACAGTTCTGGAGTATATGCTGAAACACCGCTGGAAGCTGAAACAGTGCCGAGTCATATGCTGAAACAGTGTTGAGATAGATGTTGAAACAGTGACTGGAGTCTCGGCAATTAACTTTATACCAGTTCTTTTTGAAGGCGTACAGGATCTAGTTTAGTTCAAAAGTCTAGAAATATAATGGATCAGAAAGACTGGCCCGAAGAAATTCGAGACCATTTTGTAACTGATTATGTGGCTAGACCACCCCATTAATATATTCTATAACCGTTTCTGTAAAAAAAAAAGAAAAAAAGAAAAAAAGAAAATAGTTTGGAATATGGCCCCATATGGGGTGACACGTAGCCCAGGGGAAGCCACGCATCCCCCATGCATAAATTGCCATGAATATGGTCGACTGCCACCCTAAATCCCATTCTCAGATGGAGGACAGACATAAACGCTCACAGAGGGAGGGATGATAGCTCCCTCGCGCAGGATTAATGGCGACCTCAACGATTAATTGTAGGAGGATGACGTTGGGTACATGAGGAGGTTACGTGGTCATACCAGACCCTTGGATAATTACCCATCTCGACCATGGAATTCACCATTTCACCTCGATTCTTTGTCTCTTCTCTTTGCTCGAGAATTTGGCTATGGTCCTTTCTCTTTTCTCTGGCCTCATTCACAGGTTTCTCTGGCCTCCAAGCTCTACCATGTTGAGAGAGAGAGGAAAAACCAGGGGATGTCCCTCCTGGTATTGTCTTGTGGCAAGGAAAAGATGCCTTCACAAATTGGAGAGGACTCTATCCATATCCCAGACTCAACTAACCACGCGGCCGCATATGCCTACAATGGTCTTCGCGGAGGAGGAATTCTCAGAGGAACCAATTCAGGTTCCACCAAAGTCCCTCCTCTACACGGTCCCGGATGCCCATGACAGCCCCAACACCAACATTACTTCTACAGATCCAGTGGCAGATATGGAAGGTACCACCTTCATTGTCCAAGAGGAACTCTCGATGAAGGATTTCCAGGTTGAGCTCCCACCACTAAACCCAGACGTGGATTGCGACCAGACTCCACCCAATATCTTAAACCTGGAGCAACTGGAGCTTATTTTTGAAATGAGGGGCTACATGATGGAGCAGCTCCACCGACACACCCTCATCAGTAGCCGTATCAACATGTTTTTCGATGCCTTCTCGAATGCACCAATCAAGCAAAGGTGCCCGACCTACGCACAACCCTTCGCACTCAAACCCATCGATGGTTCCCATCAGATCAAATATTTGGATGGAAGGTTCCACTATTCTCATAGCCATTCTAATGTTTAATTATGCACAGTTCTCTACGCCTCGCTTGCATGGAGATGGAGTTTCCTTCTTGACAATCTGATCTGGTACTTTGTTCAGTTTTTTTCCTAGTTTGAATTTTCATCTTTTGTTAGTATGTCCAGTATGTCCAGACATACATGTCAGCACTACCAGCTGCCACTTGCTTTGGTTTCCAACTAAATGGCAAAGCAAGTGGCATTTTCTATTTTTTCCCAAAAGAACAATTGGTTTCCACCTATTTTGGTTTCCACTAGTTTGATGGAACATGTGGCATGCCAGTGACATATGCCAGTTTTGTATAGTGACATCGCATTAATAATGAAATACCCCTTTTTTGTTTACAAAAAAAAAATAGTTTTGGAATATGAATTATTAAAATTATTTTAGAATATGAACATAAATTATAAAAATTATTTGTTATTAATAGTTTTAGAAAGTAGTTTAGTTATTCGATAAAATCATTAAATTAAATCCTAAAACTTTGTTGATTTCACATTTCAACAAATAAAATTCAACATTTATATTATACTTGATCTTAAGAGATGTCACTACTTTTGATACAAATTCATTGTATAAGTAGATATAATATTGAATTTAATGATGATTTAAAAGAAAAACATCTCATTATTCAATTTATTACACATTAAAATCGCCTTAATCATTGCAAAACCTAATCCATATAACCCCTAACTACTAGCATATAACCCTTAATCACATATCTCCTAACTCATAAAACCTAACACTAATAACCTCTTACACCTAACCCCTAATGCCAATAGACCATAAAGCTTTTAACTCTTACCTATATAATTCTTAATCCTTATAAACATTAACTCATATTATCATTAATGCTTAGAACATATAGAACATATATATAACCCCCACTACCTACAACATTGTACCACTAATCCATATTAACCCATAATATAACCTTAAATCCCTATAAACCTAAATCCTTATGACCATGAATCCATAACACCAAACACCTATAACTTCTCACTTTAATCCTTAATTGCTAACACCTATATACATGTGTAATTTTCACCCATTTGGATATGACTCTTAATTATAATCTCTTATTCCACAACACTACAACCCATAACCACTATAGTCCCTCACAACTAATCCCTAATCTCTAATCAATTTAACTTTTATCACCCCCAACCATAATGGTACTTAATGTAAGAAAATAAAACTTATGACCCCTAATGCTTATAAGTCTTAACCCTTATCATCACTTAAAAACTATATCCCTTATAAGCTTCAACACTTGTAACCCTTTAACACTGATCACCCCTATAATTTATATGTCATAACACCAATAAATATTAACTCTTATATTCCTTAAACCTTATAATACCTAATCCCTTTAATTCATTTAACCCCTAACAACTCTTCCATATAACCCCTAATCCAATAAATTATAACCCTTAATATTTGTAACCCCTACAAGTTAACCTTTATAATCTCTAACACACACAAGGCATATAATCTATGTAACCTCTAGCACCTATAATCACTAAATTGTATAACCCCTATAACCCTTACACCCTATAATTTCACTCCCTTAATTCATAATACTTGTAATACTTAACCCTTTAAATGTTATATCTCATGTAAAATATATATCTCATAACACTCGAAAATGTTATATCTTAAAACATATATCTTATAACACCTAAAAATAATTCTTGACACCTAACTTAGTTAACCTTTAATATTACCCATAACCCTAATATTACTTATAAACTCTAATATAAAACCCATAATTGTTAACTCAAATCACTTGTAACCTATCACTGAAAAACTATATAGCCCTAAATAACTAACACCCCTAAACTATTTAACAACAAACATGAAAATTCTATCACACACAATCTATATAACCCTTATAATACACGAGCATTATCATCACCAAACCATAACCCATAATTTATGTGAACCATATAACCCTAGTTATTATTGATAACCCATATATCCCTTAACTTATAATTAGTATATCACATAACCTCTATAGCCCTCATGTATAACCTCTCATCCAATAATCCTTAACACATATAATCATTATCTCCTTTAAATTTTATCACTTTAAATCTTAACCCCTAATGACATAAGTGACAAAAGAATGTTATCAATAATGTTGAATATTTCTAGAGGATGGGACACACCTTGGGTAGGTGTGCATAAATTTTATAAAATTGACATGAATAACTTGAAGATATACTAGGGAAGGAACTCAGTGTAGGGTTAGGTGTAACCCATTTCCCTATGGTAGGACTCATTAGACAAATGGCCTTTTGTCTTACACATGGTGCACCACAATTTTTCTTGACTTGATTAAGGTATATAGTTGGTTATAAAGTTGTGTTATCACTAGAGTAGCATTAAAAGTAGAATTAGATGTGACTTAGCTGCACCTATGTTATAAAGGTACCTAGCCATTGAATTTATTATGATGGTTTGCACCAAAACATTCCTTTGAAAGTGTTATCTTTCCTACAAGAGGAGGATCTTAGTCAGGGGTAGGGGTGCCCCTTTCACTGGTAGCTGTTTTTGGAAACTTTCAACCTATAGGAATGGCGAACATGTTGATTGAAACAACCTCATCACAAAAAGATATTGATAACGATGATGACAAATATGATGATGGATAATTTTGTCTCCTTCACATTCAGGTTCTAATTTTTTCGTTTGATTGTCGAATTCTTTGTGTGAGTCGTATTTGAGTCTCGAAACACTCCACAATCATGCATGCATCTACTATAACCATGTCAAATTTCAGTGCATACAAGCACAAACTGAAAAAAATTCAATGTTGGCCCCATTCACAAGTCACTCCACGCAGGGTCAAATTAAAGAATAATTTCCACTAAGTGGTAATTAATGGAGAACCTTGAAAATTCTTAAACGAACCAAAGTTAAAATTAGATATGATTGCATAAACTAGAATGAGTTTCTCTTGGTTTTATGAATAATATGTTCTCTACAGAAAAAGGCCAACCACATGAAGATGGAATCTCATATGGCCCCTCCCCCCACCCCTCACATCACTCTCAATTCCCCAATACCCAATTTATCTACTATAGAATATTTGAAAGAAACATAGTAAGAATCAAGCATAAAAACTAAGAAAACAAAAATTTAAGGTAAATGAAAGATAACAAATCAAATAAAAACATATAAATACAATATACCTCTTGCATTTCAACATTTCGATATCATTAATCTTCTTCTTCATCCAACTCAACATCTGTATCATTTGTTTAAGAATTGATGTTGTAAGGATTGGCCATATCAACATCATCATCAATGTCGTCATTTCCAATCATATCATTGTCTATATCATCATCAAGAACATTTTCTCCTACATTTGGTTCGACCTCTTCAAGTTCTTCATCTAAAACATTGTCGATATCATCTTCATCCAAAACATTTTCTAAAACATCTCCTTGAACTTCTACGGTGTCTTCATCTGACACATGAACTAATTGTTCCTCTACATCATCGTCTTCTTCAATATCATCTTCTTCCACTGCATTATACATTATCGGTCTTCCTCTTGGATCATATCTAACAACATATGACCAACCCCCTCTACCTGGAACCTCTGAGTAAAATACATGTTCGCATTGGCTTGGAAGAACATAGATCTCTAATCCTATCTCAACATTCCTTGTATTAACCATGGTAAATCCGTTAGTATGTTGATTAACAGTTATATCATGATCATGTTCATTCATTTGTAGCCTATACCATTTGATGTCAAACATAACTAATTTGAAGGATTTTAAGTCACACTCAAGTATATCATCCAAAAACCCATAGTATCAATTATCAGAGACTTCTGGATAGCTCCCATTTCTAGAGGAAACATTAATAACATGAAATATTGTAGTTATCCCAGTATAAAAAATTTTCATATTTTCATTCAACTTTTTGATGTGAAATTTGTGGCCATTGCACCTCATAGCCTTGTGGTGTTTCAACTGAAATATGCCAGACATGTAAAAACTACATTGTCAATTGATAAACATTTTTATACTTGGAAATTATGCAAATTTATAAGAAAAAAAAACATGCCATATACATCAATATAATATTAAAAAAAACTAAATAGTATGGGTGAATATGCTTGCTTGTTTATCTTTTAAACCATATGCTAAATCAATTTCCCTCGATATCTCCTTTATGTTCAACTTATTTGACCAATGTAGCCACACCATATCATGATAACCTACCATTATTAGATTGTATACATCGTTCAATCCATACCTTCATCCAATCAAGATTGTTTGCAATGTATAAAACATAGTTACCACCTTAACGAGAACTCTACAAAGTTCTCATTTTTTAGGGGTCACATTTTTTACCCCGTTTTTAAAAATGGCACTACCGGTAACACCCCCCCTCTCATATTAGGTGGTTTTTTGATATTTTAAATTTTTTGATCCATAATGTTTCCACATTATTTTTTCATCTATTTTCAAAATTTTCTATTTTTTTTTCAACTGTGTTTTTAGTCATTTTTCCATGCTTCTTTCAATCCTAAAAATAATTTTTACAATTTACTTTTTTTAAATTAAGAATTTTCATATAATTGTCTCAATTAATTTGTGGTTCCATACTTTTTAAATATAATGGAAAATACCATTTTTAACACATTTTTTACCTTTACTTCAATACACAAAAAATAATTGTAGCTAACTAACACTATTTTTCAATATTTATCAAAAAAATATAATTCAATTGTTTCATCTTGAGTGGGTCTAATGGTTAAGAACATGTGTTTCTTCCCAAGAGGTCACAAGTTCAAATCCAAAGGGGGGTAGGGTATGTATACCTATGTAGACTTTACCAATCAAATCGTTGGGTGGAGGGTTCTCATAAACCAATTTGGTGTCTGGCTTGGTCATGACCTTAAAAATAGATTACTATTATTATTATATAAATTAAGAGAAAATGAGAAAAAATAAAAACGAAAAGGTAAAATAATCAAATTTATAGCCAAAAAAGATTTAAAAATGTTTAAAAAAACACAAAAAAATTAGAAATATATATAACCTAGAATAAAAAATTTAATACCCAAAAAAAAAAAAACTTCAAATTTCAACTAAAAACTTAAAATTATGACTAAAAAATAAAAAATTATATTAAAAAACATTTAAATGTATTTCAATTTTTTTTTTAATGTTTTTATAAACAATTTTTTAATTAGGGAGTTTTAGTAATTTTTGAATATTTTTTATTTTAAATATTTTCTCTCGTTTTGTTTATTTTTAGTTGCTTTGCAGTATATTTTTTTAGATTTTTTTTTTTTTTTTTTT
>ML778666.1:196992-211063 GCA_009831015.1 Picea engelmannii | reverse complement strand
ATTTGGGTTTTGGATACATTTTTTTAAATGTGTTTTTTGCTTCATTCAAAAAAAAAATTATCAAGTTTTTCTCCTTTCCCTTTATTTAATTTTTAATGTAAATTAAAAAAAAAAAGTTAGTGAATATATTTTCAAGTGACCATTTAGGATCCAATTTTGGGTTTTTTATTTGCATAGGGATTTGTTGTCAAGGCCACAATTTCAATTAGGTCATACTTAGCTACAATTTTAATGTTTAGAAAAAACATTTTGCTTTAGGTAGTGTTACTTTTTTATTTAGGTGTTGATTTTAAGGTTTTTCTGAGCTACTATATGAGTTTTGAAGGCCATGGTTGAAAAATGTTGTAATTTTGACCCTATTAGAAAAAACGGTGCTACTGGTAGCGCCACTTTTTGATTTGGGGGTTGATTTTCATGTTTTTTAATGCAAAAATATGGATTTTAATGGCTAGAGTTCTCATTTTGAGGTCACAGTTCTCGTTAAGTCAGTAACTTTGTTATAAATGTATTGCATCCCACTTTTGACCAGTTGTATTAAAATAAAACAATTCACATATAATCAATTACCATGGTATACCTTCATAATAATGGATTATGAAGGAATACTAAAAAATAAATAAGTAAGATATACATAAAAACAAAAAATCGAATGTATTATAAATCCCCACCATCTACTTACATATCAGTTTCCTCATTCTACCTTTCCCCAATAGATGCTCCCCTTCAAACTTGTTTATGGAGTTTACATCTCAAATGAAATCCACATTAACACTTGCAACTATCTTAGGAAGATATTGAGTAATATAAACCATGGTTTGATATACCATAGAACCCTCAGGACGTGCTCTTTGTTTAATGACGCAAACCCCCGAACCCTCAAGCTGGAGTCCGCGCAGGATCTTTCAACTTCAGCCCTTTTGAGTCTGACTGACTCTCTTAATTCCTCTTGGGAAATTATTTACTCCCCCCTTTTCAGAGTGAGTTCACAGGCCCTCCTGGGTTTTGCCCGCGTGATCATTCACCGACATAAACCCCCAAATCAAAAACCAACTGACTTTGGGTATTTTCCTTTTTTTCTTTTCAGGATATCGGATTTCGCGATTTCACGAATCTCGTGGTCGAGCACCTCACCTCTTCGACCTCTGGATCCTGAAAATACTAACACTTGGCCTTTCCTGACATCAATTCTAGTTTTCGCAAATTCGGGAGTTGCGATGACGTGCAACTTTACTCTCAACCCCTAGAGTCCCGAACTTCTGACTTTCGTTTTACCGAAATGACGTCTTCTAAAATCCTTTCGGGCTTTCGCGTACCGGGAATTTGATATGCTAAGGATTGAATGCTATGTCGCCTCCGTCTTCCGGTCTCCGAAGTCCCGAAATACCGAAATGGTATTTCTCCTCCTCTGCTTTCACGACCCTCGATAGAAAGTCTTTTGTCCTTCCTCGTGTCACCTTCTCTTTGTTTCAGGTTTTCTCCCCTGCTGTATCCCGATCTCTTTTCCTCAGAACTTCCGAAACCCCGAACCCTAAGGTTTCGAAAACTTAAACTTGCTTCTCCTTACTTCCACACACGAATACCTCCTTTTCATGTTTTGGGGGTTTGATCAGTCAAGGATTTTGACTTACACTTCAGACTCTCGAACCTCAAAATGTCGAAATGATCTGATGTCCCAATAAGTCAAGATCAGTGCCCCCTTATCCTCCTTGCAACTCCTGTAGATCCTACGGTTCTCGCTATTTCGAGAATTCTTCTAGGAGAATTCCGGCCGTCCAAACTTCTTCTTCAAGATCTCTGGTTCTAAATTGACCCTGCGATCCTTCTCTTGAACCTGTCCATTGTACAGTGACCAAAGTTCTCTGCCTCCTCTTGAACACCTTGAAGGCATGAATCCTCCTGAGCTTCCTTTTCCTAAACTCAAATCTCCTAAGAGATTTCTGCACGCACTCCTTTGCAACACTTCTTCAATCCTCTCCTTTGATGATAAGTTCTGAACTTCCAACCAGTCTGCGCACACCTTGCACTACTTCTGTGCCTGACTTGAACTTCTTCGGAAAATGAGAGCAACGGTATCCCTCCCGAGCTTTCAAAGATGAACTCTAAACCCGTCAACGCACTCCTTGCGGGTGCTTCACTGCACTCCCTGCAGGAACTCTACTCAAGAAGAGAAACAATTGAAACTCATTCCCTTACTCTCTCAAACTTCAAATACTTAACATGAAATCATACATACATAGAATAATAGCAGATGCACAACAGAAAGAGTAAAACAACCATAAGCATAACATTCAACATGTGTACACAGAAAGTATTAGAACACCATGAGTCTGAATCAAAGCTTCATATATTAATCTCAGAACTTCTGTACATGGATTCTTCTCTGCTACTCTCTGTTTCTCCTCTATGATAATGTGCTTAATCCTACAATCTCTGATTGATACAATGATACAAAGATGAGGGTGTCTATAGTCATTTTCCCTCCAGCTACTAAAACTGTCTAATCTAAAATTTAAATCTACCTACTTTCATTAACTATGCATAAATGCCTCTACACCTTATAGATGAGAGCGGATCGCTCAAGATCTGTTTACAATATGGAAGTACGCCTCCTTAACTATTTCATTAATGTCCACGCATCCAAACTTTCAAAAACATTTCAACATTTTCAACATGTGCCAAAAATGTGATGGCACTCATCCCAGCTGTCTTTCGCCTTTACGCTTGCTTGCTTCTGATGATGCTCCTGCATCATACTCCCTCACTAGAAAATTTTCATGGACTCCTATTCGTAAGCTCTTGCACGGTCTGTCCATGCTTCTGAATTTCTGCTTCATTCTTCCAGCTGACATCTTCAACTGGATGTCCCTTCCATTTGACCAAGTATTCAAAATACTCTTTTCTCCTGGTCTTCTTGCTGACTCTCTTGTCAAGTATACCTTCCATCTGTGGCTTTTCAGTTATAGGCATTTGTTTAGCCCACTAAACCTCTGTCTGTTCACTGTCTTCTTCAGATCTATAAGGGTACAAATCCGAGATGTTGAATATCAGTGAAATTCCGATCCCATCGGGTAATTCAATCTCATATGAATTTGCCCCAAATTTCTTTATGATCTTGCATGGTCCAATCTTTTTCATTTTCAGTTTGTTATATGTTCCCCTTGGGAACCTTTCCTTTCTCAAGTGTGCACGAATCAGATCACCAACTTCAAACTGAATTTCTCGCTTATGTTGATCTACTCTGCGCTTGTACTCTTGGCTCAAGTTCTGCAATCGCTCCTTCACTTGGCTGTGAAGTTCCTTCATTGCTTCTGCAAAATCCTCTGCACTAGCACTTCTAGTTTCATTCTGTTCTAAATATTTCAATTTAGAAACTCCTCTCGACTGCATTCCATAAACAATCTGAAATGGACTCCTCCCTGTGCTTATGTTATGTGAATCATTGTAAGAAAATTCCGCCTGTGGTAGAATGTGATCCCACTGACTATGATGTTCATTCACTAGGCTCCTCAGCAAATCTCCCAAGCTTCTGTTCACAACTTCTGTCTGCCCATCCATCTGAGGATGAAACGCTGAGCTAAATGACAAATTTGTCCGCAACTTCTTCCATAAAGTCCTCTAGAAATGTCCTACGAACTTGGTGTCTCGATCTAAAACTATGCTCCTTGGTAAGTCGTGAAGTCTGACAACTTCTTTGAAAAACAGGTTCACAATGTGAGTTGTGTCGCTGGTTTTCTGGCATGGTATAAAATGTGCCATTTTCAAAAACAATTCTACCACCACAAAGATTGAATTGAATCCTCTTTGTGTTCTTGGCATCCCTAATATGAAATCCATGCTCACTGCATCCCACAGCCTCTCAGGTATGGGTAACAACTGATACAACCCTGTGTTCTGCTTTCTTCCTTTTGTGTGCTGACAAATTCTACATCTGTCCACAAATATTTTGACATCTGTCCTCATCCCTGGCCAAAAATATGAGCCATTTAATTTCGAGAACATTTTGTCATGACCGAAATGTCCGACCAATCCTCCACTGTGTTTTTCTTTCAACAGATTCTCCCTCATGGAGCATTTTGGAATACATAATTGATTTCCCCTGAATAATAATATGTCCTGGATCATATACTTGGTCCACTGGCTTCTGTCCTTGAGAATTGGATTCTCAGATTCTTCATACGCCTCTTTGAAATTTGGATCATCTCTGTACATGTCCCTGAGGCTATCAAAACCTAAAGTTTTGACTCTAAATTCCTGCATCAGCAAACATTTCCTTCTCAAAGAATCAACAACTTTGTTAGCAGTTCTAGAAATATGTTTAATTACAAAAGTTAAATTTTGCATGTATTCAACCCATTTTGCATGTTTTTGGTTCAACTTCTCCTGTTGAGTCACGAATTGCAAAGCATGATTATCACTGTACAAAACAAACTCTTTAGGAACCAAATAGTGCCTCCACTTCTTCAACACCTCTATGACCGTATAAAATTCTTTGTCATACGTGGAGTAATTAACCTTCGCCTCATACATTTTCTCACTGATGTATGCGACTAGTCTATCATCTTGACTCAAAACTGCTCCAATTGCAAATCCACTAGCGTCACATTGGACCTGAAATGTTTTGTTGAAATCTGGCAATACCAAAATTGGTTGTTCAGTAATCTTCCTTTTCAACAAATTCAAACTTTTCTCTACTTCTTTTGTCCAGTGAAAATATTTATTTCTTTTCTTCACTATGTCCATCATCGGTGCGCTAATTCCACTGAAATTTCTGATAAATTTCCGGTAGAAACTAGCCAATCCATGAAAGATTCTACTTCAAATATACTCCTCGACGATGGCCAATTCTTAATCACCTCCACTTTATCTGGATCCATTTTCAGCTTATTTGTAGAGATAACAACCCCCAAATAAATGAGCTCTATCTTCATGAATGATGATTTCCTCATATTTATCAACAACTTCTCTTGTTGTAATCTTTTCATCACTATAGCCAAATGCTTCAAGTGTTCTTCTTCTGTTCTACTGAAAATCAGTATATCGTCAAGATATACAATGACGAACTTTCCTATAAACTCCTTCAAGACTTCGTTCATCAACCTCATGAAAATACTAGGCACATTCATTAAGCCAAATGACATAACAAGCCATTCATACAACCCTTCATTTGTCTTGAATGTTGTCTTCCATTCATCACCTTCTCTCATTCGAATTTGATGATATCCACTCTTCAAATCAACCTTTGAAAAAAAAAATTCTCCACTCAAGCAATCCATCAAATCATCCATCCTTGGCAATGGAAATCTATATTTGACAATAATCTTGTTAATTGCCCTCGAGTCTGTACACATCCTCCAGCCTCCATCTTTCTTTGGGCTGAGCACTGTCGGAACAACACATGGACTCAATCTTTCTCTAACCAACCCTTTGTCCATTAAATCTTGGACTTGTCTCTTGACCTCTTCGTTCTCCTGCGACATCAATCTGTACACTGCTTTGTTTGGTAAACTAGCTCCAGGTACGAGCTCGATGTGATGACTTATACTTCTGATAGGTGGCAACGAACGAGGTAGTTCGTCCACTACTATATCAACAAACTCTTCCAGTAGCTGTTGGATTTCCTCTGGTAAATCATCCACTCTTGTACTGGTTAAAATAATTCTAGGATTCCTAACCATAATGAATTGTGTATCTTCCTTCTTCTTAACCTCCTTAAGGAGTTCCTTCCCACTCATGAGAAGTACAATGTTGCTTACCTCTGGTTTTACTTCTTTATCCTTAATTGGCAACAACATGTGAGTTCTTTCATTCTTCTCCAGGGTGTATGTGTTCTTTCTCCCATCATTAATCACATTCCTGTCATATTGACATGGTCTACCCAACAATAGATGACAAACATCCATGGGAATGACATCACATAATATTTCATCCTTGTATCCTCCTATTTTAAATTCAACTAAACATTGTTTAGTGACATTTACCTGATGTCCTTTTTGTAGCCATGAAACTCTGTATGGGCTTGGATTTTCAATAGTCTCCAGCTCCAGATTTTCCACCATCTCCGTAGAAACAAGATTGTCTGTGCTACCACTGTCCACAATGACCTTGCATACCCTGTCTTTGGTCTTGAAAGCAGTCCAAAAAAGTCTGTTCCTTTGGACTGGGTTCTCCACCTCCTTCTCTGGCGTTAAGAGAACTTTTCTCATCATTAATGACCTTCCACCTTCAACATATTCTGCCTCAACATTCCATCTTTGAGCTTTGGCAATGTGAGTTTCACCTCCTTCTTTCTTCTTATCTGGACATTCATAGGATTTATGTCCATTCTTTCCACAGATAAAGCATTTTATTTCTCCACCTTTGCCTCTTCCTCTTCCTCTGGTTCGAGGAAAAGTATTTATATCCGCATAATGTCCTGTCTGTGAGCTTCCACCTCTTTCAGATTGAGTTTGAGGTTTCTTCCACTCTTCCTTAGGTTTCTAATTCCTATCTTGGACAATTGTTTTGCTTTTAGTTTGACTTCTGCCTTAGCCTCCTTGACCCTTCTTTAGGCTCAGCTTCTCTTCAACTTTCAGAGCCATCTGATAAGAATCTTCCACCGTTTGGATGGTCATCATGCTCATCTCATCCTGAATGTCATATCGCAGACCATTCATATACCTAGAAACCGTTTCATCATCACTTTCCCGATGACCTGCTCTGATGTTTATCCTGTAGAATTCCTCAGTGTACTCTTTCAATGACATCAACTTCTGTCTCAAATTCTGCATCCTCCAAAACAGAGTAATTTGGTAATATCTGGGAATGAATTTGGCCTTCATCTTCGCAACCATTCTATCCCAACTGTTGATTTCATGCTTGCCTTTGCAGCGTCTGTCAACTTGTAGTTCATTCCACCACAATGTTGCATGTCCTTTAAGTCTTGTGATAACATGTTTGACCTTCTTGTCCTCCTCAACATCCTCATAGTCAAAATATTTATCCAAACCTCTAATCCATTTTAGAAGCTCTTCAACATCCAGGTTTCCTTCATATATTGGAATGTCCATTTTTTCTCTAGCACCTATCCTTGCAACAACCCTGAATATGCGTTCTTCTGCTGCATCTTCAGCTGCAACTTCTTTATTTTCGGCTTCATTTTCACTTTTAGATTCGCTGATGTCCCCAACATCAACTGTGCACCTCTGTGTTGTCTCCATGGCATCAAGCCTGGCACGTAATTCACTTATCTCTCTTTCCCTTGCCGGATCAGGTAATTGTCCGTCTCTTCTTCATGGAATTTCCCTTTCCTCTGGTGGGTCAGGTATTTTCCTATCTCTTCATCTCGGCTCATGGCTACAAAATCCCTCTTTTCCCTGCTATAGAAAAAAAATAAATCTTTCTGAGATCTGATACCACAAATGACGCAGACCCCCAAAACCTCAGGCTGGAGTCCATGCAGGATCTTTCAACTTCGGCCCTTTTGAGTCTGACTGACTCTCTTAATTCCTCTTGGGAAATTATTTACTCCCCCCTTTTATGAGTGAGTTCACAGTCCCTCCTAGGTTTTTCCTGCATAATCATTCACCGACATAAACCCCCAAATCAAAAACCAACTGACTTCGGGTTTTTTCCTTTTTTTCTTTTCAGGATATCGGATTTCACGATTTCGCGAATCCTGTGGTCGATCACTTCACCTCGTCGACCTCTGGATCCCGAAAATACTAACACTTGGCCTTTCTTGACGTCAATTCCGGTTTTCGCGAATTCAGGAGTTGCGATGATGTGCAACTCTACTCTCGACCCCTGGAGTCCCGAACTTCTGACTTCCGTTTTACCGAAATGATGTCTCCTAAAATCCTTTCGGGCTTCCATGTACCAGGAATTCGATATACTAAGGATCGAATTCTCTGTCGCCTCCGTTTTTCGGTCTCCGAAGCCCTGAAATATCGAAATGGTATTTCTCCTCCTCTGCTTTCACGACCCTCGATAGAAAGTCTTCTGTCCTTCCTCATGTCGCCTTCTCTTTGTTTTGGGTTTTCTCCCCTGCTGTATCTCGATCTCTTTTCCTCATAACTTCCGAAACCCTGAACCCCGAGGTTCTGAAAACTTAAACTTGCTTCTCCTTACTTCCACACACGAATACCTCCTTTTTGTGTTTCGGGGATTTGATCAGTCAAGGATTTTGACTTACACTTCGGAATCTCAAACCCCAAAATGCCAAAATGATATGACGTCCCAATAAGTCAAGATCAGTGGCCCCTTATCCGCCTTGCAGCTCCTGTAGATCCTACGGTTCTCACTATTTCAGGAATTCTTCTCGGATAATTCCGGTCGTCCAAACTTCTTCTTCAAGATCTCTGGTTCTAAATTGACCCTACAATCCTCCTCTTGAACCTGTCCATTGTACGGTGACCAAATTTATCTTCCTTCTCTTTAACACCTTGAAGGCATGAATCCTCCTGAGCTTCCTTTTCCTAAACTCAAATCTCCTAAGATATTTATGCACACACTCCTCTGCGACACTTCTTCAATCCTCTCCTTGGATGATAAGTTATGGACTTCCAACTAGCCTGCGCACACCTTGCACAGCTTTTGTGCCCGACTTGCACTTCTACGAAAAATGAGAGCAACGGTATCCCTCCTGAGCTTTCAAAGATGAACTCTAAACCCGTCAATGCACTCCTTGCGGACACTTCACTACACTCCCTGCATGAACTCTACTCAAGAAGAGAAACAATTGAAACTCATTCCCTTACTCTCTCAGACTTCAAATACTTAACATGAAATCATACATACATAGCATAATAGTAGATGCACAATAGAAAGAGTAAAAAAACCATAAGAATAACATTCGGCATGTGTACACAGAAAGTATTAGAACACCATGAGTCTGAATCAAATCTTCATATATTAATCTCAGAACTTTTGTACATGGATTCTTCTCTGCTACTCTCTGTTTCTCCTCTATGTTAATGCGCTTAATCCTACAATCTCTGATTGATACAATGATACAAAGACGAGGGTGTCTATAGTCGTTTTCCCTCCAGCTCCTAAAACTGTCTAATCTAAAATTTAAATCTACCTACTTTCATTAACTATGCATAAATGCCTCTACACCTTACAGATGAGAACAGATCACTCAAGATCTATTTACAATATGGAAGTACGCCTCCTTAAATATTTCATTAATGTTTGCACATCCAAACTTTCAAAAACATGTCAACATGTGCCAAAAATGTGATGGCGCTCATCCTAGCTGTCTTTCGCCTCTATGCTTGCTTGCTCCTGACAATGCTCCTGCATCATTTAACCAAAGCCTTCAATGATTTCAAGTGCCTCTCAACTATCCACATTGACCTTATGTATACAAGTCCACACTTTTCATTCTTCTCAACTTGGTGTAGAAGGTAGTGTTCTTGTGCATTGAAAAATGTTAGAGGTAGATACTTTTTCATTTCACACATTAGACGAGGAATTTGTAACCTCCAATACTTTGTATCTTCTTTATAGATTTCTTTAGATTACAACCATCTACAAATGATGCAAGAAAATCACATGCTTCAACAAAAAAGTATATAGTACTACATTACAAGTAAAACACATGCAATCAAATATAAGTTGTACAATGAATTGAACAAATTACACTTTTCATAAATCGCCACTTACCTCATGTATTTTCCAAGATCATATATAACTTGTTTGACATTGTTGTCAAAGTTGTCTGGGAGAGATAGAGGTAGAACATATTGTAACATGAAAAACAAATCATTATTTATTCCCAAATTAGTAGAAAAAAAAACACGAACAATATGTTTCACCAATATAGAAATATATACACCAAAATAATTACCTTAATCAAGGTATGCCAAACATGAGTTTTATCCCACCTAATTCACCTTTCTTTGTAAGGATATTCTTTATTTTTGAAGAAAATCCAGTGGGAAATTTAATTTTTTCAATAACCTCTTTACATCCTTGCTTTGTTGCTATGTGAATAACCATGGAAGGGTGCTTATATTTTGGTCATATGCATTGTTATTTGAATGAGTCACACTTTGCATTGCATGTTTGGCCTCCTTAATGTCATTACAAATCTTCACAATTTTTTCTTTGTCACTTCTTCCATCTAACATTTGTCATAATGTTTATGTTACAGTCTTCTTGATGTGCATTGTATCAAACAAATGAACAATTTCTAGGTGCTCATAGTAGGGGATTCTACTGAATTGTATAAGACAACTTTTCATTCCTCATGGAAGTGCCCCATTATTAATTCCTTCATGATGACATTCAAGGTGAAACATATAAATTAAAGATATTACAACAATACTTGTCAATCAGTATAATGAACAAAATGCAATAAAAATATAAAATATTGCAAATATTTCATGTATGATATAAATAGATGATTTGATCCAATATACCTTAATGATTTATATTATATTGCAACTACCATAGACGAGGTGTCATTCTCCTTGGTTTTAATCCAGTCTCTTCTTTCCCATTGAAAAGATGTTTATCAATACTTTGATACCTATGGTTCTTAGAGAGGAAGTTCCTATACTCATCAAACACCTCCTTTCCTAAACTTCTTGAACTACAAGATTTCATCTTATGACCACAAACTAGACATGAAAAATTACCCTTTGTTTGAAGACCTGCAAGGGATGGATTAAATTTTATGTCAATTATTCGACGTATGTTTAATGAAGGGATTATATATAAATCATGCATGATATGAACTTCATAAAATTAAAAACTATATATTAAAGTGCACTGTAATGTTATAACATACCATAGAAATGTGTTAGCCCTGGGGCATCGTGAATTGTCCATACAAGCATTGCATGGAATTTAAATTCTCTGTGCACACCTATTGGTCTAGAGATATCATACATAGTGATACCCTTCCATAACTCTAGTAACTCATCGATAAGAGGATCGATATATACATTCATATCTTTGACTTGGTACTTACCTAATAAAAAAATATCAAACATAATTATAAGACATAATTGAACATATATGAGTAAAAAAAAAATATAAACATAATTATGAAACAAACAAGACAAATGATATGTTATCGTGTTAAAAAACAATTATTCTAAGCAAATACCTGGAACAAACATTTCCATCATTATGTTCTCCCTCTTTATTGACATCCATGGAGAAATTTTATTGTTGATAACAAAAATAGGTTATACCGAGTAAGTAGATCTGATCTCTCCAAATGGATTGACATTGTCAACTACCAATGAAAGCCTAATATTATGAGATTCATCTTTAAAATGTGGCCATATTTCCTCTATCTTCTTAAATGCAGTAGCATTCGAAGAACACCATATTTACTTCTTTTATTTGCATGGTAATCCATAAACTGTGCTATGATTTTGCACCTGAACAATTGTTGCAAATGTGGAATTATGGGAATATAAGGAAGAACCTTGCGAGGCACCTTTTTTGTTACTTGATTGGTTCGATATCTACTAATTTGACATTTCAGGCATTCTTATTTAAATGCATGTTCTCCATAATATAGAATATGATCATCAGGACATGCATGAATAGCTTGATACTCCATTCCAATATATTTCATTATGGCATGTAAATCTTGGTATGTGCAACATAAAACAATTGACGGTGGTAACATAAATTCACCTAACAATCTACAACATAAAAAATAAATGTTTCTTAACGTAAAGCATATTGATCGTACATATTGCATCCAATTTTTACATATGATTGTTAGGACCATACAATGTACCTTTTAGCCCACACTTTTTTCCACCATTACACTCTTGTTTCACTCACATTTAAACTCATATTATCATTTTACCCTATATTTCCAAAGGTATACAACGTCTCTTCTCTTTACTATATGTTTAATCTATTTTGCATATAATTTTACATTACTCTCGTACTTAACCATTGATTAGAAATGTATAAGTGCTGAAATAGTTCAAACTGCAGATTAGCATTGAGGCCTGTTGCTGAAATAGTTAAAGCACGCAAACCCTGTGGTTGAAACAACAACTCATACAGAAGAAGCTATTACACAGTCCGTGGTCAACGATGCTGAAACACAGAAGAAGCTGTTACATAGTCCATGGTCAACGATGCTGAAACACAGAAGAAGCTGTTACACAGTCCGTGGTCAACGATGCTGAAACAACAACTCACACAGAATTGACTACAACAACAACACCTTGAGCTAGCATCAACCAATCTGTCAGAACACAAATCCCATGGCTGAAACAACCTGCGATTTGCGATGTTGAAACAACATACAACAACAGTAACAAGAGACAAATAAAGACGTTGTTACTCCAGCCACAACAACAACACCTCACTCAGGACTTGTAATAGCATTCTGTTGCGGGAGACTAGGATATCCTATTCCAGTTTAGAAAGTCGATCTAACTAAGAATAGGACTCAGATGTACACCTCTAATTAGTTGATTAAATTGTATTGAAGGGATCCTCCTCTTTAATTAAGAGGAAATCACCATTCGAGAGGACCTTCTATTTTTACAAAGAAAGGATTTATAGAGAGGGACGTGTTTTACTTCAGATTGTAATGTAACACAATTGGCAGATGAATAAAGGATTGTTCTGAGCATTTCTCTCTAGTTCCTTTGGTTTCAGGGGAATCTCGTGAGAAGGGAGGGCCCACCTTCTTCACAAGATTCACCCATTATCTTTGTAGAGTGTTAGTGTTATTTCTGTTTATGCCTTGATTAAATTCTGTTTTGTTGAAACACTACTTTACTGAACTTTGTTTTGCTGAAACACTACTTTACTGAACTTTGTCTTGCTGAAACTCTGCTTTACCAATTGTTACATTGTTTTCATATGATTCATGCTTGGGTAACTGTTAATCATTCTAGTTAGAAATACTGCTTGGTGAATTTATGAAAGCTTGATAGTCAGGGACAGGTGCTGAAGGTTCCTTCTTCGGGAATAGGGTCCTGTTCTCTATTAGAGATAGTTAGCCTTCAGTGCATGTCAATTATTTTAATGTGTTCATGAAAATGTGCTAATCAGAAACAGGTGCTGAAGTTTCCTGCTTAGGAAGTAGGGTCATGTTCTCTGTTAGAGATAGTTAGCCTTCAATGCATGTCAATTATTTTAATGAGTTCATGAAAGTGTGCTAATCAGAAATAGGTGATGAAGTTTCTTGCTTAGGAAGTAAGGTCCTGTTCTCTGTTAAGAGTTAGTTAACCTTCAGTGTGTGTCAATTGTTTCAGTTAAGCAATGAGTTCATGAAGTGTGATGATCAGAAACAGGTGCTGAAGATTCTTACTTTGGGAATAGGGTCTTGTTCTCTGGTTATAGAATAGTGGTCTTTCCTTTTGCAGTGTCTTGAAGAATTTATTTTCCAGTCTGTTATTTCTTTAATGTAATCCAGGATTCTTTGGACAATTATTTCTTTAAACATTGAACTCTGCAATAGGTAGATTGCTTTCCTGTAATTCAAGTTAGAACTTCAGTTTGTTCAAGGAAAAGTGTGATTAATATGTTTTTACTACAACTCTAGGTTTCTTTTGAGATTGAGCATATATAGTGCGTGGTTACCTTTGAAATAAACAGACTTCCCTGGGTTGACAATTTATGTAGCACTTGATTGTTTAGTTAAATAAGCAATTATAGTGACCAACATTTTGGCGCCGTTGCTGGGGAAGGTAATTATAGATTTCGAAAGAACTTATGATTTTTCAGATACAAAGATTGCATGAGAGGACGCGAAGACCCCAAAGACACTGACCCTACAGGTGGCAGGGGTAGAGGAAGAGGAGGAAGAAAGACTTATATTGACGAGATTATATCAAAGTCTGAATTTGCTGCTCAACTACCAAACTCTCGGAAACCAAAATCCCAACCTTCATTTCAAGCAAACTTTGAGACAGGGAAAGAATTTTGGAGTCCCAAGACAGTCCATAAACTAGCAGGAAACATTGAGGATAGAGCAAGCGCAGCAGGGGAGTAGACAGAAGAAAACATGGATGAGTACAATGAAGAATTGCATCATGAAGAACAGGCAGGTCCTGAAGGAGAGGTAAATGATGAAAACTCTTTCTCCACATTAGGATTT
>ML778666.1:177237-192834 GCA_009831015.1 Picea engelmannii | reverse complement strand
GAGGACCTCCTTTCACTTCTCATGGTTTTAAAGCCACCCTTCAAAAATATCATATTCAGCATAGAATGACTACAACATACCACCCCCAAGCCAATGGATAGGTGGAAAGAAAAAATAAAGTAATAGAAGCCATTCTCACAAAAAAAGTGAAGGAAAACAGAAAGGATTGGTCTCATAGACTACCAGAAGCATTATGGGCCTACAAAACTACCTGGAGAAATACTACAGGATTCTCTCCCTATGAATTAGTCTATGGAAAGAGTGTTGTCTTTCCTGTGGAATTTGAAATCAAAACCTTAAGGATTGCTTTAGTTGTCAACCTTGATTTGACCGATGCACAGACAGCCAGGTTGTAGGAGCTTAATGAATTGGATGAAAAAAGACTAGATGCCATTCACCAGACAACTATGATTCAACAACAAAGATAAAAATGGCATGACAAAACTATCAAGCATAAGCAGTTCCAAAAAGGTAATTGGGCCCTACTGTACGACTCTCGGTTCAAAGAATTTCAAGGGAAACTACATACAAGATGGCTTGGACCCTACGAAGTAGACACTGTTTTCCCTAATGGAACAATAAGGCTCCTCACAATCGATGACTCTAAAACACCATTACTTGTAAATGGTCATCGGCTCTGTTTGTACCAGCACCCTATTTCCAAAGACGATTTTAAGGCCACATGTGTGGCAGAATCTCATTACCTCTTTTTAGAGGGGGCTCCTACCCCTCATTGCAATTAATTCTTTTAAAGTTAATTTCTTTAGTATTAGATTAGATTTCATTTACTAATAATCCCTGTCAAGAAATACCATGTTACAATCGATTTTTGCAGATTCTCGATCAAAGCACAGGCCCACTAAGAAAGGATGATCCTACTTCAAGAAGAGGCAAGCTTTCTTATTGCTGAAACACCACTGTTCAGCAAATCTTTTCTCTTTCTTCATTTCTAAAACACCACTGTTCAACAATATTTCACACCATTTCCCCCCATCACTTTTCAGCAACCTTTCACCATTTTCCCCATTGCTGAAACACCAATGTAAGAAAACTTTCAATATTTTCCCCATTGCTGAAACACCACTATCAACAACCTTTCACCATCTTCCCATTGCTGAAACACCATTGTCAGCAACCTTTCACCATTTTCCCCATTGCTGAAACACCATTGTCAGCAACTTCTCACCATTTTCTCCCATTGCTGAAACACCACTGTCAGCAACCTTTCGTCATTTTCCCATTGCCACGGTTCTGCAATTCTCCACATTTGCCCATTGCCGAAACACTACTGTTCAAAAATTCTTCACATTTCCCCATTGACAAAACAACACCGTCCAACAATTGTTTCACCCTTCTTTCTATTGCTGAAACACCACTTCCTCAGTAGTATTCTGCAACATCACTCTTCGGCAAACATTTCTCTATTCTTCCTACGGCTGAAAAACCAACTTTTCGGCATTTTCTGTCAATAAGCTTTTGCACTCTCATACTACATTTTGTCCTTCCAGTCAACAAATCCTTGATACAATTCATCTAACAAATCAAAAGTCTCTGCCACGACCACTGCATAACTATTACGGACAGGCATTATATTTTTTTTAAGTACGAATCAAAAGGTAAAGGCGAGGTATGTAAATTCTATGTAAATACAGTTAAGCTATAGTTAATGAGAAGATTCCAAATCATTATTACCACTCGTGTAAAATCATTATTAGCTTCACTTGAAAGGGGAGGGAGGAAATATCAAACTTTTATACCATCACTTCACATGAATTAACCACCGCCATTCCTATTTACCATCCTTTCGTTTGTTTCACCACCATTTGCATGCCTTCACTCGAAAAACTTACTCTGCACAGAAGCTTTTACTCGACTCTTTGACGGTGTATTTTACTGAGTTGTTAGCTATGGGAGGCTCTGTTATATGGTACGAACCCGCCACGACAGCCATGTTAGAACTATATCCAAAAGCCTATCAAATTTTTCTGCAGGCAGGATGGCTTGGTTATTTTCAGAGACTCCAGGGGTATGATCAACAACAGGTTCTCCAATTTGCTCAAAATCTCCAGGAAGACCATTCCATTGTTCAAGGGGTTCGAATTTCAGTTACAGAAGAGGATATAGCGCAGGTTTCAGGTCTCCCTACCAATGGCCTTTTCTTGTTCAGTCGCAAACATGTCATCCTGAATGCCCAGCAGGATTTCCTCTTGCCAGGGGAACAAATTGAACCTAAAGGTCGGGGTGTCCGACTCATCTCGTTTCCGCCTCCATGGCCAGAAGTTGAAAAATTCATCAAACACTACCTTACCTGTGAAGGCCGATACCAGGTAGTCTACCAACATGATTTTTTCCTGTTGTCTCATTTAAGACATAATAGATTGGTGAACATTCCTTATTATTTTCTCGGTTGTCTGAAAAATATGTCGCACTACTGTAAATAGGATAAATATCCCGCCCTTTCACTCACCCATCACCGTCTCGTTCAACTGCTTATCCAAAAGGGTTTTTCCCAGCAAAACATTCCACTAAACAACCCACTTATAGATCCCCAAGAAGCCGCTGAAATTCCTGAAAATCTTCAGGAATAGCAACCACAAAACCCTCCAGACACTCCAGAAATACCTAACAGTCCGCTTACAGACCCAATCAGTCTAATTAACCCCCCTACCATACCAAGCCCTCCACAAACTTTACCAGAATCATCCACTCCTTCCCTTCATATTCTTAGTGATGATTCTGAGCCAGACAATTCTCCTTGTCCCATCATTGAGGAAAAACCCCCACATAAACGAAAGAAAATTCCTTTCTTTCCGCCCTTTTTACAAAGAAAACAAACAAGGGCCTCAATAAGGGCAACCGCTACTGCCACTGCCCTAAACCCCCAACCCATCCGATTAATACCCCATACACCTCCAACCTCCCAAATGCCAGAATCTTTTCCTATTCCACCCACGGGCACTGAAACACAAGAACCAGATGCCCAGGGTGTTGCGACATCATCTGTTTCAAATCAAGTAGCTGAAACACAAGAACCAACTACTCATCAAGTAGCTGAACCACAAGAACTAGCTACCCATTCAGTAGCTGAAACACAAGAACCAACTACTCATTCAGTAGCTGAAACACAAGAACCAACTACTCATTTAGTAGTTGAAACACAAGAACCAGCTACTCATTCAGTGGCTGAAACACAAGAACCAACCATAGCTACCACACAAGAACTAGCTATAGTTGAAACACAAGAACCAACTGCTGATATTGATACTGAGATACATGAATCATAGGTCCAGGGTGCTGCAACATTACTTTCCTTACATCAAGAAGCTGAAACACAAGAAGAAGTTGTCGATCATGTAGCTGCTCCACAAGAACCAGCTAGTGTGGCTGTGACTGTTACACAAGAACCAATCACTCCTCAACCATAACCAATAATGGCCTCTGTCATACAAGAAAAAGACTTCCTAAAATCTGAACTGGAAGCCTACAAGCAAGAGCTAGCCGCAGCAAAGGAAGCCTATGAGAAGGAACTTAATTTGTACACCCTAGCTCGCACAACGACCATGTCAGAAGGAACTACAATAGAGAATCCGTGTAGAGAATATATGTGATGTCAATGTGGGGACATCTACTATCAAGCAGGCTACAAAGTAATTCAAATCCCAATGCCAGGAGCTCCCCCTGCTCCTTCAACTTTTGCAGTCAAAGAAGAAAAACTTGTTGTTACACAAGAACCAGCTATAGTTGTCACACAAGAACCAGCTACAGTTGAAACACAAGAACCAACAGGACCTTCCAGAATTAAGACTGAACCCTGGCCTACAACAAATGTCAAATCTAAAACCCCTTCTTTTGTTAATAAAGTTGTACAAACATTGCCTATTGATGAATTTTCCCCTCCCAACCAGATTAATACCCACACCTTTGTGGAACAGGCCACTCAGACCCTACCTCAACCTACTACTTGCAACGCTGAAACACAAACTCAGCCATGGGATGAGCAGGAAATAATAGAAAAATGGAAAAAAGAGTATGTTGTTACACAGGCCAAAAGCCTGCAGGAACACAGACAAATCTGGATAAATCATACCTACTCAAATTGGGAAGATTTGGAGCAAACACACCAGGAAGCTCGTGCCCTTAAGAAACAAAACAAAGAGCTAAAAGGAAGAGTGCTCTTGATATTTGACTTGGCACAAAAGCTATTGGCTGTAAGGAAACCATCCTGCAATTACTCCTTGTTCCTCATGGAACGACTTACATGGTTTCAAATCAAATCAATCACAGAAGGAAGACCCCATGCAGTGTTACATCCAGCAGATTTTGTCAAAACCTTTGCAAAAGCCTCTGCTATGGATCAACACCTCCTCTGTGAGGCATATCTCCATAATGAGGCCATCCCTGAAAACCGACAGCTTAACCTTAACCCTTTTGTCGGTGACATCCAGATCAGGGCACTCACCTCCTTCCTCAACAATTAGATTATATGGCAGGATGAATTCCTAGTTGCCAAGCACAATGAGGATAATCACCTTCTCTGGATAAGGCCAGAACCACAAAATGTTGCCACCTTTGTTACAGAGTATTATCAATTTTTAAAGAAATCAGGGATGACTGAACACATTCAACAACTACAAACAACAGTGCTTCAGGATTGTCAACACTTCATCATATCCATAGAGATTGCTTCCCTACAGGAAAATAACATGTTTTGGCAGCAATCTACTGAGAAAAGATAGGAACACAATCCTTTTAGCCCCACTAATCTCGAGATAGAAATATCCAGGGTACCTAACTACATCAAGTGTGTTCAACAATGTGCTGAAAGCTGGATAGGGTACCAGTTTCATTTTCCTATCCTCTGGTTGCCAGCAGAGAAATATCAAGTCCATTATAAGTTTCTCAAGAAGGATGAAACAACAACTTGGCAAAGGTTACAACGCGTTCAAGGGTTCAGAGCTCCAACAGACATCACCTTCCACAACTATTGCTTGAGTAACTTGCACGCTCAGAGTCAGTATTCAGATTTTGATTCAGAGTGAAGTTTCCTGAGGACATGCAACATTTTAAGTTGGGGGGGATGTTAGGACCATACAATGTACTTTTTTTCCCACACTTTTTTCCACCATTACACTCTTGTTTCACTCACATTTAAACTCATATTATCATTTTACCCTATATTTCCAAAGGTATACAACGTCTCTTCTCTTTACTATATGTTTAATATGTTTTGCATATAATTTTACATTACTCTCGTACTTAACCATTGATCAGAAATGTATAAGTGTTGAAAAAGTTTGAACTACAGATTAGCATTGAGGCATGTTGCTGAAACAGTTAAAGCACGCAAACCCTGTAGCTGAAACAACAACTCATACAGAAGAAGCTGTTACACAGTCTGTGGTCAACGATGCTGAAACACAGAAGAAGTTGTTACACAGTCTGTGGTCAACGATGTTGAAACAACAACTCACACAGAATTGACTACAACAACAACACCTTGAGCTAGCATCAACCAATCTGTTAGAACGCAAATCCCGTGGCTGAAACAGCCCGCGATTTGCGATGCTGAAACAACATACAACAACAGTAACAAGAGACAAATAAATAAGTTGTTACTCCAGCCGCAACAACAACACCTCACTCAACACTTGTAATAGCATTCTGTTGTGGGAGACTAGGATATCCTATTCCAGTTTAGAAAGTCGATCTGACTAAGAATAGGACTCATATGTACACCTATAATTAGTTGATTAAATTGTATCGAAGGGATCCCCCTCTTTAATTAAGAGGAAATCACCATTCGAGAGGACCTTCTGTTTTTACAAAGAAAGGATTTACAGAGAGGGACGTGTTTTACTTCATATTGTAATGTAACACATTTGACAGATGAAGTAAAGATTGTTCTAAGCATTTCTCTCTAGTTCCTTTCATTTCAGGGGAATCTTGTGAGAAGGGAGGGTCCACCTTCTTCACAAGATTCACCCATTAGCTTTGTAGAGTGTTAGTGTTATTTCTGTTTATGCCTTGATTAAATTCTGTTTTGTTGACACACTACTTTACTAAACTCTGCTTTGCTGAAACACTACTTTACTTAACTCTGTCTTGTTGAAACTCTGCTTTACCAATTGTTACATTGTTTTCATATGATTCATGCTTGGGTAACTGTTAATCATTCTAGTTAGCAATCCTGCTTGGTGAATTTATGAAAGCTTGATAGTCAGGGACATGTGCTAAAGGTTCCTGCTTCGTGAATAGGGTCCTGTTCTCTATTAGAGATAGTTAGCCTTCAGTGCATGTCAATTATTTTAATGAGTTCATGAAAGTGTGCTAATCAGAAACAGGTGCTGAAGTTTCCTGCTTAGGAAGTAGGGTCCTATTCTCTGTTAGAGATAGTTAGCCTTCAATGCATGTCAATTATTTTAATGATTTCATGAAAGTGTGCTAATCAGAAACAGGTGTTGAAGTTTCCTGCTTAGGAAGTAGGGTCATGTTCTCTGTTAAGAGTTAGTTAACCTTCAGTGTGTGTCAATTGTTTCAGTTAAGAAATGAGTTCATGAAGTGTGATGATAAGAAATAGGTGTTGAAGATTCCTTCTTTGGGAATAGGGTCATGTTCTCTGGTTATAGAATAGTGGTCTTTCCTTTTGCAATGTCTTGAATAATTTCTTTTCCAATCTGTTATTTATTTAATGTAATCCAGGATTCTTTGGACAATTATTTCTTTAAACATTGAACTCTGCAATAGGTAGATTGCTTTCCTGTAATTCAAGTTAGAACTTCAGTTTGTTCAAGGCAAAGTGTGATTAATATGTTTTTACTACAACTCTAGGTTGCTTTTGAGATTGAGCATATATAGTGCGTGGTTGCCTTTGAAATAAACAGACTTCCCTGGGTTGACAATTTATGTAGCACTTGATTGTTTAGTTAAATAAGCAATTATAGTGACCACTAATGATCAAATAACAATAAAAATATAGGAAAAAGAAAACCTTTATCTTCATGTACTAAGTGTGAAAAAATATATTACATGCCTTAGCAGTTGCATGACACAAGTTTTTGACAAACCATTCATAACATTTAAGTTCACCAGCAACAATATAGCAAATAGAAGACTTGTTTTGGAGTCTTCATAAAGATGTTGACTTGTCTTCTCAAGTACAGGTATATCAAAAACACCATCAAGTTGGTTGTCATGATCATCCATTCTAGCATTATTAAATGTCTCTTGGATCAATATATTTGTCCCATCTTCTTCAACCGTGTTATTAGCATTATCATCTTCTTCCATAGGATCATTAACTTGATATTCAATATTCGCTCCATGTTCATAAAAAAGCGCTTGTACAACCACATATTCCTCCACAGGAAGTGCCCCAGGGCATCATTCCTTTATAATTAAAAAGAAATACAGTAATATTAGTGTATATAACAAACATTAAAAAAATACAGACGTTTACAAATATAATATAGGAAAACAAAGAACATGAACATGAATCTCCATATTTCCTTTATTTTCCTTATGACCCCTAATCATTATAAGTCTTAACACTTAAAGGTGCTAGAATAGGAACAATGAATCTCCATATTTCTTTTATTTTCCTCTTCCTAACAAATACGACATTTAGCCAGTGTGGCATTTCCACTTTCCATTAGTTTTTTTTTAAATGTTGACGTTACTAGGAACTATAACTTCTCTTCAAAATTTTTAAAAATGAAACAATTAGCAATATAAAAAGAGCAATTAGCAACTCTGCAAATAATTCTCAAACAGAGCGTCGATACCAATATTAAAAGAGGAATTATCTACTCTGCAAATAATTCTCAAACAAAGCGTCGATACCAATATTAAAAGAGGAATTAACAACTCTGCAAATAATTCTCAAACAGAGCCCTATGAAAGTAAAACAATGAAAATAGACCTATGCTACTTTTTTAATTAAGCTCTAAGACCAAATTGGATGAAGGAAAAAATAATTATGACTCCATTGCCAATTCATAATATTAGTGGAGGATAATAATGATAGAAATAATAACTTACCAAGGGACGATATCCATGCCCACCTTTAAGGTATCTATACTTACTACAATGTTTTTTAGTTGTTTTTATTAAAAGTCTCCTTCTATTATAGCCCCTACATTTTTTACAAGGGAAATAAAATTTTCGATCACCCAAAGCCTCAACCAATGCAGATCTCAAGTCTTGCCCTTGTCCTCCTGGAGGAATGTTATGTGAAATTTTTCCTTAACAAACTTTTAGTGATGATTATCTTAAAAAATCAACTTCAGTAGTTTAACTATTTTTAATGCATAACAAAATAAAATAAAAAATTGTATTATAACCTAAAAATATTCCTTATAACATCTACAAACAGTCACTAGTAGAGAAACAACGTCAAATGTATTTAATATTTCAATTTTTAAAATTATGTATCACACTTTTGTCAGACTTCCAACGGATGTTGACCAGAGAGACCTTGCTTAACGAACACAAAATAATGACTTCACCAAACTTTAGTACACACATCATTGACCTGGTCAACCATCGAATAACTGACGATCATTGACTTGGTCAACCATTGGATATCCGACAACAGTCATTATCGTCGGATATTCGATGAACATCAAAGGATTTTTTTAAATAAAAAAATGCAAGTAAACTCTGACAATATGACCGATTTTATTGATATTGTCAGAGTATGACATTGTTTTTTTCATACATTTGTAGTAGTGTATGGAGACCAAACCTTTCATGCTTGTAGTGGAAGTTATAGGTATGTTTCCTCCATGAACATTTGGTATATTTCACCCCATTGTTAACTAGTTCCTGAGTCAATTTTACATTTTGTGTCTCCAAATATTTGCCCAATGACCTTCTCTATTTTTTACTCTGATGAAACTTCCCTCTCTGGGATGATTTCATGAATTGCCTTATTATAATAATGTTTCCTTTTAGAATCCATATATGTGACCTATAGCTCATCCATGTCAATATAAACACACATTAGTAAGATGATAAAATACATAATGGCAGAGTCCATGGCCATTTTTGTGTTGGTTTCTTCATCAAACTTTCAAGGGAATCTCCTGAGAAAAATAATACTATAGATTTGGAAAGGGTATGAGATTCCTAAAGGTTTCTAAATTCTCAAATTTTCTAGCTCACCATTGTGATAATGTGTTTTGTGAGAGGAAAGTTTATTTTGGAGCTTTGTGCAAGTGACTTAGTGAAATGGTAGAAGAAATGTAAGTGTAATAGAAATTATTATGCTATCATTCCTAGACACCATTTGCAAAAAAAATAAATCATCAAAGAAGAAAGTGTCTAAACGGTGCTTGTGAATTTAACATTGCTAGTGGGGGAAATCCCCCTATTACTATACTGGGTTAGAGTACAGGCAGAGCATTGATCTCCCTTAAAAGATAATCCTATTTCTAAACTACCCCAAACACTCTAAATTGATGAACATAAAGAGATATGAAAGTAGGTTAGAAGTAGTACCTTTGGTCCTAACGTTCGATGTAGACCTCCTCTGTCTTTGTAGCTTCCCAGGTTGTTGGTCTCCTCCCAAAGCTAACCTGCTAGAACAATTAGGCAAGCAATGCTACAAAAATTATATCTCTACTCATCAATATTAGGGTTATATATAAACCATTATGCATAAATAAAATGAAAAGCATAAACACATAGTATTTGGGACAAGAAATGATTATTTTATTCAATATGAAGATCAAAATTTACAACCTTCAATGATTGACTCTCCACGAACCAGGTCTAGGCTCCTCTTAATGTTGTTTTGAGTGCATAATCCCAAATCCTTCTCTCACAATCAACTGATCAATTTAGGGAAAGGGAAGGTATTGTATAGGAGAAAGGACTAGAGAGGGAATGTTGAGGCCAAATCTCAGAAAGGGATGTAATACTTGGAATAAGAGGGGGAAGGGATTTTGGCATAGTTTCTCTATTCTCATGCTTGATGTTGGGATGGGACCCCAAGACCTCCTTTTATATGAAAAAATGATAGTTATTCGGTTTGGGGATGGGCTACAACAGGTGAAGTGGTTGGGAAACCCTCAATATCCCATAAACTTCGCCGAATTCCTTGCAACTTTTTATTTTTTGCAAATTTTGGAGGTAAACGCAGTCCTTTTAATATGAATCTATCATATGTGTGTGAGATTTCTAGTATGAATATAGCGTATGTACATGGGAAGTAATGCATTAGGGCACGTACATGCCCCAAAAATGGTTTTTTAAAGAGAGATCCTCAGCAGTGATTTGGAAAATTGTGCAAGTAGAAAGGTCAATTCCATGTATGCATAGGTAGGGAATTTTAGGGATATAACAGATGACCCCTAATGTGTGATATCATAAGATAAATTGATGGATGAAATACATTACAATATCTTTACTAGTGGGAAGGAACAGAGTCGAGAGAGCACGAGACTAGAGTTAGGGAGGTCTTTATCTTCAAAACAATAATAATCCCTCTGAGGAATGCATACCCATGCTCGGGATGAACTAATCATGGTTGCCAATCAAGTACACTACAGATCCATGTCATAGAAATGTTTATATAAAGTGTATCCCCAAGCAATACACAACAGATCTACATCTCAAAATCATTCGATGATATTCAAGTACAATATAATATGCATCTTCAAGAAGCATCAACACCTGTGGCTAGAGATGAGGACTTCATAGCTCGATAAAAAATTTCAAGATCTTCAACAGCTCGGGTAGGAGTACAATATGAGTGTAAGACTCACTACTCTGACATCTTCGACATACCATCGGAGAAAGACTCGAGGGTCTCGATCATTGGGCACAGAACTTTGTCGATTTTGAATCTGGACATGACTGGAATCACGGGATGGTCGACTCATGAAATTCAAGAGACAAATGATAGAATAGCTGACTCAAGTTGGATAAAACTTCCATTAGACAAAGGAACGAAAGATGATCAGACTCAAGCAGTGTAATATTGACATAAGTTTGTGATGCAGGAGGCACCACAAACTCTCCATATGTTTGGTAGAGTAACCAAACGGAGGAGGACACAATTCTATGTAGTGAGAACAACTTCCTAAGATCATATTATAACCCAATGCTTGGTGAAAAAATGGAAGGATGTGCTTTGTCCAAGGGCTACTATATTGTTGCCAAAAAAATAATTGACATATCTCATCCCCTCTTTTTGGAATATTTGTTTTCTTTGGTATTTTTCAAATTTTTAACGAGCTTGAAAAATAATAAAATAATGTTACGTTACAAAGGAGGAATGAATGTCATGAGAAAACAAACTAGTTCCATGTGCATGGAACATACTGATGCTCAAGGAAAGGAGACATGTGCAGGATAAGGATACTCGAGGAAAATTCCTCTATGGGTCAATGTGTCGGATCGCAAAGGAAAAAAGTGTTGCAAGGCTTGTGTATAAGGAATGTGTTATCACATATAGTTTTCAAGCACAACAGGTCGTCCAAGTTCGTGGTCTGCATAAGGAATGTCAAAGCACAACATTCAGAGAAGTCTGTTCTAGACTCAAATCAAGCAAGAAGATAAGTGTATCTTTCAACGGTGGAGATCCAATCAGGCAAATCAGATCGACGACGCGCGGGCATTTAGAAACCCAAATTTTCTCAAATATTAGGGTCGGAGCAAAGGCTTGAGATCAAGGTCGAGAAAATATTAAATCTAGGCCATAGATCGCATTGAGAGAGATCAACGGTGGAAAATTATCGCGAGAATCGGGAGTTTGAAATAATGTTAAATTTAATTGTCAAAGGTCCGAAGTCCCGAAGCCCGAAATAAGCAGGAGTCGTCCAATCTTAGGGGGACAGGGGGCAGCTGATAGAAAGGTTCACGAGAATGAGCTTCGGGAGTGTTCAAATGAGAAGTGTCAAAGCTATCGAAGTACCGAGATCTCGAAGTCTCGAAGCGTTAAGTGCGAAGTAAATCTTGACCGCCTGATCCAGAAGGGCATGTGGCAATAGATCAGTGGATTCACAGTTTCACGAATCGAAGGTTTGCTGGGTGCAATGCACAAGTTTCCCGTAGCACCAGTTCAAGAAGCACTTGGAGAGTGGGCCCAGGGTCAGAGCCCGAGGTCCTATGGAATATGGGTCTAGAAGGAAAGGTTGGCACCCATTGCATGGAGATGGCCGATTCGTAGTTCTGAAGAAGCAATCGTAGCCGTCGATCACAAAAAATATCCGACCATCGGTATGAGCAAGGTGATTTCGCCGACTCGGGCATCGGGAAATCTGGAGTAGGGGAGGTGAAGACTTCCTAAGAATGAAATCAAAAAATACCATTTGGGATAAGGCGTCGGGTCACATCCCAAGGTCACATTGGAGCAAGGCCAAAGTCACAGGGTGCTCATCCTCTGCTCCATGTCCAAGGCTCTTATAGCACCAAATTTGACACCGTATCTATACAAGGTCTTATGTATCCTAGAATTGGTGAATGGGTAAATTTCAATGGTTGCACCTCAAATAGCATAATCGTCCCAGCCATAAATCTCGATCAAACCAATGGCCCTGAGTTCATATGTTCATTTAACATCACATTTAATCGCAACAAGTAGTCGTCCCTTGGTTACCTGGCCTAGTCTCAATCTCGAGGAGATATCAGTTAATGGACACAGAGCTCGTGGTTGAAACTTCAACTCACTCCATAAATGGAAAGAAGGCTGAGAGTGGACGTGAAGGCACACTGTCAATCCGAAGCTTCCTTATGGACACATTTTCCTGTAAAGCACATAATTGTGACTGGTTCGCATCTAACATGAGGAGGCCTGCACAGTCTGATAGAGTAGGCGTCGACTGAAAACGTTAATGCAGTGGTTCGATCACACTCCTGGTGGTTGCAACATTTCTAAGTATATATAGGCAGTTTTAGTATTTTGTTAAGGTCGAATGGTTGAGTTAGGATCCCTGCTATTGTAATATTTTTATGAAGAACACTGGTTCTCTGGTTATGTATTTGTTTTTTGAGACATCTTGGTTAATCTAAGTAATATTTCTTACTCCATATTATTTTCCTCTGATACTGAGAGAGTTCATGAATGACTGATTCACATGGATTGTTGTAACTGTATTATGATGAATGTTTGATTATAGTGTTGTTATAATTTCTTTTAGTTTCTTTGAGATTTGAATTCAAGAGGATCTTGTGTTTAAGTTTTTCCTCCTTAGGCTAATAGAAGACCTGATGTCTATGACAGACCTCTACCCTCTCCTCACCAAAGTATTCCCTCTATTCACCCTTACTCCAACTTACTGACTGAAGTTGATTCCAGACCTCAATTTCTTACGCATGTTAGTCCAGATTTCTGAGTTAAAATGATATCATCTTGAGTCTGTGCCCATTTGACCTATTTAAAACCAACATATGACATAAAACTATGGTGGGTACTGGGCTTACCTCCAATGCAATCTAGAGGTGGCTTCTAGTGCTAACATTTCTGGTGTCTTTTTCGGGGAACGAATTGAAAACATTTCCCTGGGATAGAACAACAAAGATCTTTTGATTCCGAAGGTGCATCAGATATTATAACCATTGAATATTGCACTTGCACCTGCTGACTCCATTGTTTCGACTCCACTGTTTTAGTTGCGACCTCTAGAGGTAGACACATTAGGTCTACTCCATAGCTGCCTCTGACTACACCTGAAGCTGACCCAGAGAGGATTATTAAGAAGGGAAAGCTTTCTCGAGAAGGATTTTAGTTGTTGTCCCAGATTGAAAATCTCCCTGGGAAGATCGACATTGTAGAGATCCAGTTTTAGATGGTGAACTAAAGCTAGACACATTATTCTAACTGATTATCTTTCACCATGGTGACTCCACTGTGCAAAATCTGTTGGTGACTCCTCTGACGGGAGACAAATCAAAAGGCTATGGAGGCTATCCTGGCCAAGAAATTCCCCCCCTTCAATTTCTCATCCATAGCTGGTTATCCACATCCAGTTCTAGCTATAAATGAATGGGATGATTATCTTCCGAGATTTAGAGGAAGAAACCATGAACATCATGATGATCACTTACTAAAAATTCGTATATGCATGCTTGAACATGGCTTCTTTCACGAGGATGTCTAGATCAAGATGTTCAAATTTTCTTTAGAGGAAGATGCTCATGAATGCTGTCAATCTCTCCCTACTGCTAGTATCCATTCCTTGAAGGATTTTGATAATGCTTTTAATTCGTATTATGAGAATATTTACCCGACTCATCTTATTTTTTTTGGTTGTTGTAAGAAGTTAGCACTCCACATCCTGGAGATGATAGAGTGTTCCTCGTGTGATGAGTCCGTTAAAGATCTGATTGAGAGAGAAAGTGAGGATAAATGTGAGTATTCTACAAATACAGATGGAAAATTTTCTCTCTCTATTTCCCAAGAAGAAGGCCTTCCAGATATGATTGATGATAGCGTTGATAATGGCATAACTATGACTGCATTATTTTTCGCCCCTAATACACCTGTTGTCTCAGATTTAAAAGAAGTAATGGTTGAAGAAAAGAATCAAGATATTTCTCTTTTATCTTTGCAAGATAAAAGAGTTTTGCGCTCACCTACCCCTAAAGAGTATTCATAAGTAGAAAGCATAGGCTACCAATATCCTTATTAAAGTGAAAGCTCCTACAAAGAGAAACATGATAGATATAAAAAGCCATCCATGAATATACATGAAGAGACTTCTTGCTCTCAGCTACCAGATGTTATCGAAGCAGACAAAGGAGAAATGGAGGAGCTAATGGTGCAGTTTATCTCCTGTCTTGAACATGCAAATGAGAAAGTGTCACCTGGGATCAGACGACCTGCATCATTCCTCTACCCTGTTAAGAAACAAATATCAATATAACATAGAAAAACCTCAGAATAAGTACTCAATGCCTTGAAAAAGAGATAATTTCAGATAATAAGCCTCTTCGAGGGGGTAACCTCCTTTTACCCCACATAAATGTTCAAGTAAAACATGATTCCAAATGAAAATGTCTCCTTGGTATATATAGTAGACTAGGAGGTATAATTACAACTAATGGAATAAAGCCAACATAAATAAAATAACATTACTAATGTAATATGCCCCAATTAAGGGGTAATGAGCCAATATTAGGGCTTAACATGCCCCTCCCCTTAAGACAAGTGTTGTCCGCAACACTTGATTAACTCTGGATGCTTCTGTATAAAAGACTCATCTTCACAAGTGGAATCTTCAGGCGGTAGTTTCCTCCATTTAATGAAATACTCTAAAATGGATCTATTCCTCAGCTGGCGAATTCTTGTGTCAGTGATGGCTTCAGACTCCAATATGATTTTTCCTTTCTTGTCAAGTTCTAGAAATATAGTTTGAATTGGGATCTTGTCGCCTATAACCTTTTTAAAGCATGAAATATTGAAAACTGGGTGCACTCGTGAAGATGCAGGCAACTCCAATTTGTATGCCACAGTACCAATCTTTTGCAACACCTTATAAGGGCCATAGTACTTTGGTGATAATTTATTATCCTTCTTGGCTTGATTGAGGGACATCTGTTTGTATGGTTGTAGTCTTAAAAACACCCAATCCCCTACTTCAAAACTTCTTTCAC
>ML778666.1:117925-169120 GCA_009831015.1 Picea engelmannii | reverse complement strand
TCCCAAGTTTCGGCCCTTCTAGGTATGAAACTTTATTTTATGTAGTTCTTTGATATTTCTTCTCTGCAATGCCATAGGTCTGATCAAAATTGGATGTGCCAAGTGGAATTTACGGTAACTTCCCCACAACTTGCTGATTTTTGGACTTTCCAGGCGATCTCACTTGTATAGCGTGCCCCGCACAAAATAATTCATATAAAATTATGAAACTCATACCAGAAATACTACAGATTGTCCACTATCCAACGAAACTAGTCCCACTCAATTTGGATACTCTAGGAAGATGTTATGATTGTTTTACCTAGAACACCTTCTTGATACTAGTCAATAGGACTAGTCAGATACCCTATATTCCACAGGGTGTATCTACAAATTTAAGATGACCCAGATGCTGAACATTTTAGAACAGATACCTTACTAATTTCTATGAATATCCTCCAGATTTTAGGGTCTGAAACGTTACATAAAAATGTTTATATCGAAAATTCTGCAATGAATCAGTTCAAGATGATTCCAGAACCCTATCTTGCACAAGTTGTATATCCGAAAGTATAAGGCCTTAGGAGCTAAAATTTTAACCCAACATACCTTGATCTGTCTACTAAATATGATTCAATCCGCTCCTTCTAAAACATTGTATAAAAAAAGTTATAGAGAAAATTCCAAGGTGTCTCAGATGTAGCAGCGAAACCCCAAGACCTTGAGCTCTGATACCATATGTTAGGAACCAAATATCAATATAGCATAGAAAAACATCATAATAAGTACTCAACACCTTGAAAAAGAGATAATTTTAGATAATAAGCCTCTTCGAGGGGGCAACCTCCTTTTACCCCACATAAATGTTCAAGTACAAGATGATTCCAAATGAAAATGTCTCCTTGGTATATATAGGAGACAAGGAGGTATAATTACAACTAATGGAATAAAGACGACATAAATAAAATAACATTACTAATGTAATATGTCCCAATTAAGGGGTAATGAGTCAATATTAGGGCTTAACATACCCACTGGTACACTTTGAGAACATCGAACAACGGGTGAGAAACAAGGAAGTGCATGAGGTAATTTGTTACCAGTTGAGCTTTCCTGATTATAAATTTTGTGACCCCGTGGGGTTGTATATGGAGTTGTGTTTTCCAAAAGAACTGGAGCCTACAAGGTTATTCATATTATCATCACTTAGGGGTATGGTTGGTGTTCCAAATCATGTTCTCATTCTGTTGTCATACTTCCCTTACATTTTGTGGATCATTTGCAGCAAAGAGAAGAACTATATTACCGAGCAATATGGGTGGCTATGGTGGAAGTTTGCTTTCACCTAGCACTTTGTAAAAATTAGTTAGCCTAGGATTGTATATAAATAAGCTCCTTTTGGAGCCCATGTGTTTGTTTTCATTTTAGTAGAGCAGTGTACATATTTCCCTGTTTTCTGACGCAAGATTTGAGCTCGACTCCATAGCCCAACAACTAGGCATTGGAACTATGCGTTCTTGGTAGCTGGCAGGGAGCATGCCATCCCCTATGGAGCCAAATTTTATCACATATAGTTGTCAAGGGAAGAAGGACGTCCAAGTTCATGGTATGCAAAAGGAACGTCAAAGCATAGCGTTCAGAGCAGTCCATTATGGACTCGAATCAAGCAAGCAGACAAGTTTATCTTTCAACGACGGAGATCCAATGAGGCAAATCATATCGACAATGTGCGGGCATTCGGAAACCCAAAGTTTCTCAAATATTAGCACCGAAGAAAAGGCCTGAGATCAAGGTCGAGCAAAGATTAAATTTGGGTCGTAGATCTCATTGGGAGAGATCAACGGTGGAAAATTATCGCGAGAATCAAGAGTTCAAAATAATGTTAAATTTAATCGTCAAAGGTCTAAATTCACAAAGCCCGAAATAAGTGGGAGTTGTCTGATCTTAGGGGGACAGGTGGCAGCCAATCCGAAGGTTCGTGAGAATGAGCTTCGGGAGTGTTGAAATCAGAAGTGTTGAAGCCACCGAAGTGTCGAGTTCTCGGAGTCCCAAAGTGTGAAGTGCGAAGTAAAGATGGATTGTTTGATCCAGAAGGGCATGTGGAAATAGATCAGTGGATTCACAGTTTCGTGAATCAGAGGTTTGCTAGGAGAAATGCACAAGTTTCCCACAACGCGAGTTCGCAAAGAACTCGAAGAGTGGGCCCAAGGTCATAGCCCGAGGTCCTATGGAAGGCAGGTCCAGAAGGAAAGGTTGGTGCCCATTGCATGGAGATGGTTGATTCGGAGTTTTGAAGAAGCAATCGAAGTCGTCGATCGCAAAAAATATATGACTGTCTGTCTGAGCAGGATGATTTCACCGACTCAGGCATCGGGAAATCTGGAGTAGGGGTGGTGAAGAATCCCTAAGCATGAAATCCCAAAATACCATTTGGGATAAGGCATTGGGTCACAGCCCGAGGTCACATTGGATAAAGGCCAAAGTCATAGGGTGCTCATCCTCTGCTCCACGTCCAAGGCTGTTAAAGCGCCAAATTTGGCACCATTTCCATGCAAGGTCTTATGTATCCCAGAATTGGTGAACGGGTAAACTTCAACGGCTGCACCTCAAATAGTAGAATCATCCTAGCCACAGATCTTGATCAGACCAATGGCCCTGAGTTCATATGTTCATTTAGCATCTTATTTAATCACAAAACTATTTGTCCCTTGGTTACTTGGCCCAATCTTAATCCCGAGGAGATATCAGTTAATGGACACAAAGCTGGTGGTTGAAACTTCAACTCACTCCATAAATGGAAAGCAGTCTGAGAGCGACCATGAAGGTAGAGTGTCAATCCAAAGCTTCCTTATGGATAGATTTTCCTATAAAGCACATAATTGCACCTGGTTCGCATTTAACGTGAGGAGGCCTGCACAATCTAACAGAGTAGGCACCGACTGAAAACATTAATGTAGTGGTCTGATCACACTCCTGGTGGTTGCAACATTTCTAAGTATATCTAGGCAGTTTTAGTATTTTGTTAAGGTCAAATGGTTGAGCTAGGCTCCCTACTATTGTAATATTTTTATGAAGAACATTGGTTCTCTCGTTATGTATTTTTTTTTTGATACATCTTGGTTAATCTAAGTCAACTTTCTTACTCCATATTATTTTCCTCTGATACTGATAGATTTCATGAATGACTGATTCACATGGATTGTTGTAACTGTATTATGATGAATGTTTGATTATAGTGTTGTTATAATTTCTTTCAGTTTCTTTGAGATTTTAATTCAAGAAGATCTTGTGTTCAAGTTTTTCCTCCTTGGGTTGTTGGAATACCTGATATCCACGACAGAACTCTACACTCTCCTCACCAAAGTATTCCCTCTATTCACCCTTACTCCAACCTACTCACTGAATTTGATTCCAGACCTTAATTGCTTACGCATGCTAGTCCATATTTCTAAGTTAAAACGATATCATATTGAGTCTGCGCCCTTTTGACCTCCTTAAAACCAACCCGTGACATAAAAATCTGTTGGGTACTAGGCTTACCTCCAACGCAATCTGGAGGTGACTTCTAGTGCTAACAAAATGATTTAAAGGTTCAGTTGAGAGAAACATGGAGACAAAATTAGGCCAAAGACTCAAATATGAGACCCATAATGCGATTAATCACAACACAACAAGATTCCTTCCATGTGAATTTTTACGAGCCTAGAGTAGGTAAGCTCGATGGTTTTTTCACGTTTAGAGAGACTGAAAAAAAATTAAAGAAGACTCCATGGAATACATTTTTCGCAATTAGTCCAATCGGCTCAAAAAAGGGTTCAACCTGCACTGAAAGGATGTCTTTTCAAAACTGTTTTAACAAGTGTTAAAAAGACAAGATCACTCAGCTATGTTTTCAATTTCAAGGAGTCTGAAAAGAGATTAAATATGGACTCACAACCCTTTTCTAGGTTTAGTCTCCTTAGTCCAAAAAAAGTATAAAATATAACTGAGGAGAACTCTCCCGGTGAGACGATTCTCCCGAGGCATACCTTTTTCCTAAATAATCTACTGGCTGGAAAAAGGGTTAAACTCATGCCAATAAGATGTTCTTCTGGACCAATTTTAACGAGTGTGGAGGAACAAGGTCACTCAATGATCTTTTCATATTTAGGGAGTCTTAAAAGTGATTAACTATGGACTCTGGGGGGGTTCCTTTTTCGTAAGTAATCTCAAAGGCCCCAAAAAAATATAAACCAAAACAAAGAAGAATGTTCCTTCTTTTAATTTTAGTCTCTCAGGCCCGAAAAAGGGTTAAACTTACATCTGAGAATACTCTTCTAGCGAACCAAATTTCCTAGAGAATACCTTTATTTGTAAAATTAGTCGTCCGGACCGAAAAAGGGGTAAACTACCATCAAACATATGTGCCTTCAAATTTGATTTTGGCGAGCGTGAAGGGAAACAAGATCGCTCGACAATCTTTTCAATTTTAGAGAGTCTGAAAAGGGCTTAAGGAAGACTCCAGGGGGGCTACTTTTCTCAAGTAATCCAGACAAGATTGAAAAGAATAAATACAGTCTCATTGGATGTTTCTTTTGAAATTTAAGAGATCTTGAAAGACAACAAACCGTGCTCATTAGGGAGTCCCATGGGTAAGAGCTAGAAAATATGAAGAAGAATAATGAGGCATCAACACAAAGTCATGGCGGGACTAAACAATACTCTCATGACTATGAAGTACTTAGGCAAGGGAACCAAATGGAAAACAAGGCTCTAACTAGGATGCCCATGGAAGGAAGGCTATATATACCACATAAAGTACGACATACTTATCAACAAGGAAGGTTAGTGTCGCAATTCAGTGGGGTCGATCCTAAGGATAAATGAACCAGGAAATGGATAATGCAAAAATTGTAAGTAGGGAAAAATCTAACCTATATGCCAGTTTCAAGGTCAATACTTGTTAGAACATATCGATACGATGAACAAAATTCAAAGAAAAATGTCTCCAAGATCTTGCATGAAAGGCCAATAACCCTCATCCAGAAGTTAATAGATCCAATATAGATAGAAACTTCGAAAAATAAGAATTTTTACTGAAAAAAAAACTTGAAAACAACAAACCTGGACTGTACAATATGTATAAGGTATCACACAACCTTACGGTTCATGCATGGTATTGGTTCAGGTAGAGCCCGTTGTTAAGCTCTGACAAATATTCTCTTCAATAGTCAACCTGGAAGTCTCCCAAGAGGGAAGAAAACACAAACCAAGGTGTAAGTCTTCCCACGGTATAGAAATCACAGTCATGGATTCAAAGATAGCCTCATCCGAAGGAAATTCAATATTTGAGAAATCACACAAACGAGGAGGGTCGACAGTCCCAAAGGGAGAAGTAAACTAATCATATTCCATATGATAGTGGAGGTTTTGGCTAGGATTGGTAGAGTCTATCAGTGAAGAATCACAAGCACAAGGGCTTGAGGATCTACAAACAGTGAGATCAGACTCAAAAGGAGACTCAAGATCACTCGGACCAATAGGGGAAAGCAAGGGATCCCAAGCTCCCATTGGATAAACCAATGGATCAATTACTGAGACCAAGTTTCGAGAAGAAAAATATGAGTGAACAAGTTCATTCTCAAAAGAAATTGAACATCGAGGATAAGATGCCACATAATTAACTCATGGCAGTGTAGAGTCTACACGAACACTAGGAACATATAAATGGGCATCCTGAACTAAAACCGAATTAGGATGGTGATTATCAGATGTCAACTGGTCAATAGTGATAATTCTTCCATTGTGAGGGAAATGCATCACCTGGAAAAGCGTAGACACCACAACATTCATAGCATATACATAATCACTCCCGAGAAGCATATTGAAATATAACAGACCTTGCACCACTATAACATCGACAAGGACAGTTTTCCCACCTAACGAGATAGGTAATTGAGGAAGAATATCCAAATATTCACTAGGATGTCTGTCAAAATCCAACAACTCATGCAAAGAAGACACAATCTCAGGAGAAACCAAATCTTTCCAAGCTGAGAAGGATAAAATACTTGTGAAGGCTCCTTCATCCACAACACACCGATAAATGTTTTTTGAATTAACTTCAACCTTTATTTGAAAAGGTGTAGAAGAAGGAAGGCAAGGCTCAACAAGGTCATTCCAATTAAATGAAACCATCCAAGGACTTGGAGGGGGTGTGCTCGAAGTGATAAGAATGCCCCCTTGTTCTGAAAGTACTGAACTGGAAATGCTAAAAACATAGTTGGTAGACACATTTATGATCAAGTGAAGAGTGGTATCAGTCGAATATTGCATCAGTGTGACCACTTTGGTAGACTCAACACTCTCCAAGAGAATAGTGGTATCGACCGAATATTGCATCGGCATGACCACTTTGGTATACTCGACACTCTCCAAGAGAAGAGTGGGATCAAACAAATATTTCATCAATGTGACCACTTCCTCAACCAATCATTGAATAGGTTGTGAGACAACATGGTCTAAAGTCACATCACCCCCCAAAAGAGGAGTGGGATCAACCGGAGATTGCATTGACATGACCACTTCATCAACCAAAGGTTGAATAGAATGTGAGGAAACCTCAGAAGACTCAGAATCAAAAGAGCTTGCTGACAAGGACCAAAATCGTCATGCCTCTAGAAGGCCATGGCATAAATGAGTAAGGTGATATCCTTTACAAAGCTTACAAGGGAACTTAGGATTACATCCTATCCATCTAGTTTTCGCAATAGAATCAATTCCCCTAGCATGACTAGCAGTGGTTGGTTTCTTTTCCTCAACATGACTCGCAGAGGTTGTTGACAACTATCCAACATAACTAGCAAAGGTTGGTTGTTGAACTCCAGTATGACTAGTAGTGACTAGAATTTTTTCCCCAACATGACTTTCATATGTTGGGTGCTTTCCCCCAACATGACTCGCATAGGTTGTTAACAACTCTCCAACATGAATAGCATAGGTTGGTTTTTTATTCTTCCTATTCTTCCTCTTTATATTTCATTTAGACTTCCGATTACTAGTAGCTACACTTTCACCAGATAAGGTAGAAGGAGGAGGACAAGACTTTGTTGATAAAGGAATATCAACATGATGCCCATGCCATAAGGTTCTTAATCGAGAAGCATCAAGAGAATTCAGGACATTTGGAATAGTACCCAACCAAACCAGTAGTCCCACATTCAACCCAGGAATGTACAAAGTGGCCATCAAAGTGACACTAACGTTTCCGAAGAAAGGAAAAGCACAAGAATCCCCTTGCAAAGGGGTTCCTTGGTTGGTATCGTTAGGAAATTTTTCCATGAAGATCTTATGCACAGGTTCTTCCCTTGCGGGATCGTTCAAGTCCATAAAAGTCTCACACACTGACTCTAGTGAACCAGTGGTATAAAATCAACGCCTATAAAAAGGCAGTTCCATGTTTTTAAGAGGAATACTGAAAATTTCTCACGATCGACAGAGTGGGTAGCGCGTTCGTTTTAGGGGATTTTCTTACTCAAGGAACGAAAGTGAAAATTTTGTTGTTTGAGACTCTTGAAAAAAATGAAACTTATAAGAACACTAGAAAATAAAAATTTACACTAATCCTTCAAATGAAAAGAGTTTCAAGGAAGAAAAAGCATGAACAATCTTTCAAACATAAAAATGCAATCTTTTTTCCTTTCCATGCAAAAAGCACAATGCAACTTTCGAGTGAAACAAAAGAGAAAATGAAAGTATTTTCTTTCTTATTTTTCTTTTGAAATGATTTCAAGATGAGAAGAAAACACAACCCTATGCTAATTATTTTTCTTTTTCAATTAACAATGCAAAGAAAATTCAAAGAAAGAAAGAAACCTAAAAAACTAGGTTTTATTTTTTAATTTTCTTCCAATCAAAGCATAACTAACAAAAGATGCTAAAATAAACTACATAATACATGATTCATGGCAACTCATTTTTCTTAAAAAATCAAGCTAAAAATAATACAAAAAATCTAGGAAGCACAGAGAGACAAGATGATTTTTTTTTTTTTCATAAGCAATCTGAGCCTGCAAATTGTCTCAACCCCAAACAACAAAGGCTTCTGGGACTCAAGAAGACCTGGGAACCACAATTTTCCTGTAGGAAAAGGAAAATATTTTGAAAACATTCTCCAAAATAACATAGACGCGTGTTTTGCACGACCATCCTAAGTTTGTACGCAGGATGTATATAATGTAGACCACATATGTACGCATTTTGTATAGAAAACATGGTGCGTACACCTCTGTAAAATTTCAAAACAAGAAAAAATTTGGACTAATAATTTAAGAAAGGGAAGTTGTTAGGCACATTGAAGGTGACCAGAGACCCAACCTGATTCATAACACTCAGAAAACTCAGAAAGAAACTGAAAATCAAATCTAACCAAGATCTCCCACTAAGACCCTAAAGAGAATCCCCGGTGGAGTCGCCAATTCTGCTAGAAAGGAAAATTCCCCTATTACTATACTAGGTCATAGTATAGGCAGAGAATTGATCTCCCTTAAAATAAAATATCATTTCTAAAATACCCCAAACACTCTAAATGGATGAACAAAAAGAGATAAGAAAGTAGGTCAGAAGTAGTACCTTTGGTCCTAACGTTCGGTGTAGAGCTCCTCCATCTTTGTAGCTTCCAAAAATGTTGGTCTCCTCCCAAAGATGACCTTATAGAACACTTAGGAAAGAAATTCTACAAACATTCTATCTCTACTCATCAATATTAGGGTTAGATATAAACCATTATGCATAAATCAAATGAAAATCCTAAACACATAAAATTTGGGACAAGAAAAGGATTATTTTATTTAGTATGAAGATTAAAAGTTATAACCTTCAATGGTTGATGCTCCATGAACCAGGTCCAGGCTCCTGTAAATGTTGTTTCAAGTGCATCATCCCAAAGCCTTCTCTCACAATCAACTGATCACTTTATGGCAAGGGAAGGGAATGTTCAGGCCAAATCTCATAAAGGGATGGAATACTTGGAATAAGAGGGGGAAGGGATTTTGGTAGAGTTTCAATGTTCTCATGCTTGATGTTGGAATGGAACCCCAAGAACTCCTTTTATATGACAAAAGGATATTTATTTGGTTTGGGGACAGGATACAACAGGTGAATTGGTTGGGAAACCCTTGATAGCCCATAAACTCTGTCGAATTCCTTGCAACTTTTTATTTTTTGCAACATTTGGAGGCAAACACAGGTTGTTTAGTATGCATCTATCATAGGTACGTTGGTTGTATAGTATGTAGATAGCATATGTATGTGAGAAGTAGTGCAGCAGGGCATGTACATGCTCCAAAAAATGTTTTTTTAAAGACAGATCCTCAACAATGATTTGGCAAATTATGCAAGTAGAAAGGCCAATGCCATGTATGCATAGGTAGGGCATTTTAGGTCTATAACAAACATGTATTTGGATTCATTCATTATTTTCAAATTCACTTTTGATTATAAAATTATTGAGTTGATTGGGTTGACTAGCCTATGCTATAATTTCATGGGCACATAAGGTTGGGCATGAAAGCATGAGGAAATATCATCTCTTGATTATGATGTAGAGTTGGGATAAAAAAGAAAACAAAGTTAGCTTATATTCTCATGTATCAATTAAGAAATAAGAACTGATGAAGCTAAGTGTTAGGGAATTGAATGCCTAGGATAAACACTTCTCCCATGGGAACTTGATCTTCTCATGCAAAAATTGGGGGAATATTCTTGTGTGATTGAAAAACGATTGTGGTTAGAGATATTCAATTTTGAAACTAGTCATGAACTTAGCACTAAGGGTACAATTGGAGGGTGAATATGTGTACAGATCTTAGGTTACATTCGCCTTTCTACTCCAAAAATGATGATAAACCATAACAAGGACTCAATAGGTATGTGTGAAGTCAAAATGATAATTACCAAATGAAATGGAGCAATTTAAATATAGGGATGAAAAACCTTACTTAGATTGAAATTGAAACTGTAACTAAAAAAACATTACTTGGTTTCATTGAGACATTTGGCAATGGATAATTGGAGAATTTTTTGAAGTGGGGGTAGCCATACTTCGTCTATCTATTTGTTACATATAGTATCTATCAATATTTAATATGTGTGGCAAAGTATGACTTACATTAATCACCTCATACTTGTAGATCAAAACCACCTATGTAACAAGTTTATCTTTAAGAAATGGTGCAACATAACTCAAATTGTTCAGAATTTACCTACTCGTACTTATTTGTTTGTTCATTCAGGTAAATAATTCAAATTTGAAATAATCATAAACCCGAAAGAAAAATAATTTCAAATAAATGGGGAATGCAAATGAATGTTATGATTTTATCGTGTAAGATCATAGGCTCACCAACAATTCCTTTTCATTAAACTCTCCTAAGAAATTTTATGATAATGGTGTTCACATAATTAGTAAGGAAAAATCATCTAGTGACCACCCAAAACTACCCCAATCCATATTCAAACACCAAGTTTCCTCATCCACGACCATGTGCTTCCAGTTGACCAAAAATTCTTAATAACCATGTAGCTTTGTGCATTTACAAAATATTTCATCCAAAATTTCTTCAATCACATTAGGTTACTTGTATAGAATTTCCTTGACCCATTTTTTCACTTGTACATCTTTAGGGAAATCATCAATATCCACTTGATACTCATATAAATAAGAAATATTGAATATATGATAAATATCCAAACCACTTGGAAACTCAATTTTATAATCAATGTTCAAGAATTTACATGAAATATTACACTATCCAATCTTCTTTGGTTTTAAATTGTTGTGTATTCCTTAATAAAATATCTCCTTCCTCAAATGAAATAACACCAAATCTTCTTAAGTCAAATTTGTTGAGGAAAAGATATGAAATGATCTTACTCAAGCATTTTCATATTATGCTTGGCTAAAGCAAAATAGACGGGAATATCACCCTATGTTTATAGCCAACAAAAATAACATCCTAACTCACAAGTATTAATTACAAGTGCTTAGGCTAGTCTTTTATCAGCAAAAAGCTTGCTGGAAATTTACTTTTTATGTAATTTTCTGAATATAACAGTTGTTGAAATAAATGTAAAGAAAGAAGTAAAGATACCAAGATGATAATCAAGATAGATGAAACATAAAACAATCCTTTATTTCATTCCAATTCACCAAAGAGTCATTTTCTTTACAAAATATCATACATAAATCTTGGACCAAAGTCAAACTTAGACATCCCTGATGGAACATACAAAAGGAACTCTGACAGAAAACCAAAACAAAACTCTAAAAGCTGGATCATCTTGCCACAGATTGTTGCCCACTCAACTCTGCACAATAGCCTTTGTCAGTCATGAAAAAAAAAAATCACAAACATACAAGTCTACACAGACTATCAAAGATAGATCAACACCTCTGAAAAACAAGTGTCTGAATGATGTGATTCAACCCTGAATATTGTTGTCTACAATAAGACCTTGCTATCATAAATAAGAATTAGGCTTGTGATGAATATATAAATGAATGAAAACTGAACTATTTCAACATAAACTCAAAGAGAAAACCATAGACTTATTTTTCTTCTATCTCCCTTTCTCCTCCCTTTCCTTTTTCTTTTAAACAAATTAGAATTGGTTGAAGCTGTTGAACTAACTCATTAGTTAAATTAATTAAAAGACTCAACCGACTTTTAGTTAAGGGGAAAATTAATAATCATAATAAGGGTTATAATGAATAATAACTAGTAGGTGGGACCCCTTGTGACTCCCTTTAGCTCATAACAATCATAACATAACTAGTTAGTTAAGAAAAACACACCTCCTTGTGATTCCCATCAACATATTTACTTTTGACAATTTAGCTCATGATATTTGAAATTATTTTCAAAAAAATATTACTCATATGTCCAAAAATAAAACATGTTGTCCAAAAATTCCTGAAGTCAATTTTCACCAACCATAGATAAAATAAAACTCAAAAACCATATTTTTTGGTTTGTGAGGCCATCCTTCCTTTGTTGATGCTATCATCTTTTAGTCCTTATTCACCTGCCTTAGGCTGTGTGGGATCCTTAAGACTCATATTGTTGATAATATGAGAACAATCGTCCTTCCAATGCAAGTGGAAGGACACAAATTTACCATAATTATCTGAATATGTGGAAGGGGCAGTAGCAGCCTTCTCTTTGACAAAGGCGTAATAGGCCTTTGTTTTCTTCATTTTATTTGAATAGCTCATCCCTGCATGCGTGATTGATTCTAAAATATTCTTTCAAATAACCATACATGACAACTCTTAAAAGTATCAAATAGATTTGGCTCAGCGATGTATCAGAATCATGCAATCAAATCCATACAAATTGTTTTAATGTTAATCAGTGAACAGGGGGTGAATAAAAGGTCATGGGATATGTGAGGGGTTTGTATTAAGCAAAACATGATATGATGAGGGGGGAAAATATGATTACTACTCGAAGACAACAACAATCAACTGCAAATCAAAGAAAACATCATGTAATTCACCAAGACACTACTACTGCCAACTTCTTCCACACAGAACTTCCTTGACTATAGTCAATTTTTAGAACAGGTAATGAAAAATGAATATGGGAAGGTGATGGGATTCTAATTAGTGTAAAATGAAATAATGGTGGGGAATGAGAGTGGGTATTGTTCACAAAATTAATGAAGTAAACCATATAGCTATTATGTTAAAAGGAGATGCACCAACCAAACGATCGTTGTGACCCAATAACAATCACTGTGTATCGACTAGTTTACTGTTCAAAGTCAAATGTCTAACAAAGTGCCATCAATAAGACAATATGCATTCCACAAAAATCTGTAAGGGGAGTTATGTTCTAGTTATGTTCCTTTTATTTATAACAATTCTCAAATGTGAATTAATAACCATTTCTTCTCTGTTGATCATCAAAACCAACCACTGCCCACACATTTCTTCAATCATCAAATACACCCAAAGTCGTGTTTCAAAATTGCAATGAAGTTATATTGTCACTGCAATCAGGCATGTCATTTAAACTACATGGTATTCTTAAAGCATATATAATGGCAATCAAACCAATAACCCAAATTTAATTGTAAAACCCTAACTCATCATTTAAACAGGTAGACATCAGCCACCATTCCAACACATGTTATGCACAAAATAATTCAATCATGCAAGTGTAATTTTGTCGTTGTACATGCCCAATTTAAATGTGACTCAAAACATTAGGCTATCCATAAAACCCAACGAGGTACCAACAACATGCATGTCTTCATAAAAAAAATAATCGAAATGCAACAAAGTCGTGTTTAAAATCTGTGACTATCTCTAAGAGTGGAACCCAAAACATCCATATTATACACAGTGGGAAGCCACCCAAAAAAACTATGATGTGAAATTTCCATTTAAATTTCTAAACACACAATCGCAGTATTAACTTAACCCATCGTGTCGAGCTATCGATCTAACACAATATTGCTTCAAATTGATCAAATTGCAACCAACCATGCTGTGTAAAATTTGGGCTTATGCAATCACATAATCATAATGCATACAGTGGATGGATTTCCTACAGTCATCCGGGTTGCAATAACCATTTGGCCCCAAAAGAAATCATATTACAATGACCATTTATTCATTATGTAGAAAACACCACACACATAAATGCAGCATGCGTGAGCATCATTAAGCAATTGTAATCAACGCCAAGCTAAATATCCAAATAATTATAAATGCAAAAACACCATGACTATGTATCAACCAATCGTGTCGTGACAGCCACGCATCGACATGGAGCGAGGCTGTGACCTCCTTAAATAAACAATACTTGATTATTGAACACCAGGAAATCGACTGTGTATCTAGACTGCCCAATTAACAATGCATGGTTATTCATTTAAATAACAAAGGCAGTAACAAGATATCAAACCATCACGACCATTTTTTTGTTGAAAATACACAACCATTCAACAATAACCAAGCAATAAACCTAACAAGCCATGCTGGTGTTCTATATCAACCTTCAGGCCTATAGATTTAAGGGTTTGCTCTGTGACAAACAAAGGTAAATCTAGAGCTAGCTCATTCCAATGGTGAAAACCTCCGAGACCAACGGTGCATACACAGAGAGAACCATGACTTATTCGTGGATAGGTAACAAATATCGTGACAGGAGGGCTATAACAGAGGAGTGAGGCTGTAACTCGACCAGTAAATACATTTAACACATGTAGGGTATAACCCTCATGGTTCTCAATCAAACAACCATAGCACTGAGGTGAATACAGGGCCAAGTAAGAACAGAAAACCCATTGCACGACCCTTATTTGTGAAATCAACCAATGCCCAAGTGAACATAGCACAGTGTCTTCAACCATTAAAACTCATAAAAGCCAGAGACTGGATATAGTGATGTGAACACGTGAGGACAGCCATCCAACAAAGACCAACAAAACCCCCCAACTAAACCAACAAAGATCACAGAAATCCCCTGTGGCTGCTAATGCCCAGGATGACCAATATGAATTCAAGATTATTGCAGAAAGAACCATCAACGCTTTATTCCAAATCACAATTTTTACACAGTTGCATCACTTCAGGAAAGCACAAACCAATAAACTCGAGCCAATGATCACTTCATAACTAGAGAAGACTCATGAATGGACAAAAAAATACATACTTGTAATTGAACACCTTAAAATGCAAGCTGGACGAGTGGTTCCTCTCTGCTAAGAAATCAGAGCATAACCACAGTAGCAAGGTCAAACAATAGCCCGACTAGGGTGGTGGCTAACAGAAGGAGTAAGGGTGACGTGCAGTAAATGCATGTTGCCTCCACCCACAGTCAATTAAATTCAATAGTACACGTCATCCATTAATCTACCAACATTTCATTTAAACCATACATTGAAAATTGCATCTATTACTTGTCAAACGTGCCACCCGCATCATTCCTTCCATTCCAACTTGACCATATTGCCTATCAACTATATGATCCAATAAACCATGTATATAATTATCACCAATAGCACGATCAACATCAACCTATACCATGGCATAATCATCATACATATTGGCTATATAACTCAAATAAAATTGCATAGCCATTAACTTAATATCTAGGATAACAATACCCCATTTAAAACCGATGCATGTAGTATAGTATATAGCATAGTTTAATTTTTTCCATTTGCATTTGTTATATTTCTTTTCATTTCTTTCCAATTCTTTGTCTATGTTATTGCTAACATGTTTGATTTGTATGTCTCTTTGCAATAGATCCAATAACAGATTGCAGTGACCGTACGGATGACATAGATCGTAGTAACATAAAGAACCAATACTTCATAAGACCAATCCATAGCCAATAAAAACAAGATCTCACCACCATGTAAGCAATGTCGAATAATAACATGACATCAAATAGGCACAAGACCTAATCTCCAATATACAAGGGGGTCCCACCTACTAGTATTATTTAACTTTTATAATAGTAGGCTTTAGCAACACTTTGCGGGAAAAAATTCATTAGCATTTTTTTTAATTGTCAACAAACTGGCGACTCCATAGGGAAATTTGTTTTCAACAGATTTAGAACTCAAAACTCATGGTTTAGCAGACCAAGAACAGCGGGTCCAGAAGATATAACCAAGAAGATTATGCAATAGGGGGAAATGCACGGATTTAATCGAAAAATGACCGGGAATTGGGGAATAATTCATGAAAAGTGTTAAGTATGAGGGGTTTTACCACTTTATGCATAATCCATCGACCGAAATCTGCTCTTTACATTTTAAGGGGGGGAATTTTCAGATTTTCTCTTAAAAATCTCAATGGATGAAGAAATGGCAAGAAGAAGCGGGAGATAACCAATTCTTAATAAGCCAGCAATGGAAATATATAACAATTTCAAGGGTCCTTCAGAGAAGACATCATAACAGATGTGTAATTTTGATTGTTATTGCCTAACAATGCTTTGCAGGAGTGTCACTGTGGCAGATATGATCCAACATCTTATTCTCTACTAAAACTAAAAATATGACCAAATACAAAATCCAACAGAATAAAATTGTAGAAAATTAAAATAATAGAAATAAAGTGACAAAAAGGTAAAAGTAGTAGGAAATGCTTAAAACATAAAACAGAAAACAACTATTGTAAGTAGAAAAAAACTGAAAAACTGAAAATAGAGCTAGACTACTAAAATACAGGAAATCCAGACAACGTTAGAGCTTTTCAAGTTGGTTCCACATAATGCTTTAAGTGAGAACCGTTAGTATTGTAGGAAAACAATCGCTCCTACAAATCTTTTAGAATGTAAGAATTTGTACCTAAGACAAAAGCGATCTTGAAAGGACCCAACCATAATTTATGAAATTTTGAATGTCTTCCCCTATCAGTGTGAGCTGAATTCCTTAGTGGAACTTTTTCATTAATGCTCTTGTTGAAATATTTCTTAACAATTTGATGTCTCCTTTTAATATTATCCAAAGCAAACATCCTTTGTTCTTCCAAATCTAGTAGTGCATTTACCCTTTGTGAAACATCTGAAGAATTTAATTCTTCGATCTGTAGCATCAACATTAAGGAAAAAAGTTCGAGATCAGTTGGCAAGAGGGCTTCTTGACCATAAACTAGCTGAAAAGGAGTACAACCAGTGCTTACTTTGGTAGTATTTTGATCTACCCATAGGACATAAGTGAGGAGAGTGTGCCATTGACGAGGCTTATCTTCGATGAGCCTTTTGATGATTCTTACCAGATTTTTGTTGGTAGACTCAGCTTAACCATTTCCTTGGGGATAATAAGTTGATGAGGTGAAATTTTTAACCCCCAACTTGGTTAAAAACTGAGTCAGCTTAGTAGAAATGAAAGTGAGACCATTGTCTGTAATAATTTCCAATGGAAGACCAAATCTAGAAAAAATATTATTTTCAAGGAAAGAAATTACCTGGTCGTCTGTGGAATGCTTAAGTGGGACAACTTCAACCCATTTTGTAAAATAGTCTGTGGCTGTCAAAATAAAAACATTCCCAACTGAAGAAGGATGGTTAATAGGACCAATAAAATCCAATCCCCACTTTGAAAAGGGAAAATCTGGCAAGACAGGTTGTAATGGCATGGCTGAAAGGCGTTCCTTCCCAACAAATTTTTGGCACTTGTCACAAGACTTAAAAAAAACATAAGAGTCACGAAATATCAAAGTCCAATAATGTCCTTTTCTAATAATCTTGAAAGTAGTGGTTTTTGCAAAGAAATGACCTCCTATGTGAATGACAGAGCTTGAAGAACCATGAGCTTCTTGCAACAATTTATGTGTGTCTTCATTGTTTACACAATGAAGCAGCACGCCATCAATGGATCTTCGAAATAAGAAGTATCCTATAATGACATATCTTGCATATTCAAGACAAAGTCTTCTCTTTTGATGAGTGTCTAATTTGTCTGGACATCTCTGGTTCTGTAATTAATAAAACAAATTCTTGTACCAAGGATTCTCAGACACAAGGAGGATCTGATCGTCAATGTAAAAGAGAGATGAAAGGGAACTATCTTCTTCATCAATTTCTTCACCATTCTTAGCATGCTGAGCCAAGTGAAGGGCTAGGTCACGTCCCCTGATGGTGGTAGAAGTCACGATATTTAAAGCATTCTTCTGGATCTTGGCAAGCCAATGTGCAAGATTCCCTGAAATATAAGTCTGTGAGAGAAAAAAATTGACAGCAGGTAAAGGGACTTTTACCAACGTGTGCTTACCTAAGATGTAATGGAGAAATTTTTCAACGGACTTAACAAGAGAAAAAGCGTGTTTCTCAATAAAAGAGTATTTAAATTCATCATCAGACAAACTTTGACTCATGTAAGCCATGGGTTTTTCATTTCCTTGGTCATCATTTTGCATAAGGACAACATAAACTGCCTCCTCAATGGCATTAGTATATATCGTGAATTCTTTCTCAAAATCCGACTTCGCCAAAACCGATGCAGAACTGATTGCTTTCTTAATCCCTTCAAAATCATTTTCGACATCATCTGTCCAAGAAAAAGAATGATATTTCTTAAGAAGATTATGGATTGGCTTGACCATCACTGAAAAATATGGAACAAAGCTACGGACGAAGTTAATAACCCCTATAAAGGATTTAACTTCTTTCTTGGAAGTAGGAGCAAGAAGATTAAGGATAGCAACAATCCTTTCAGGATCGATGCTTATTCCCGAATTGAAGATGATATGTCCAAGGAGATTTCCCTCGGTAACACCAAAAATGGACTTGGAAGGATTTAGAGAAATGCCGAATTTCCTACATCGCATAAGAACTTTTGTCAGATGACCAAAATGATCTGATCGGATTTTGGAGTAAATTGTTAAGTCATCAAGGTAGATCTGAATGATCTTACCAATCAAATCATCAAAATATATTTGCATAGCTCTTTGAAAGGTGGCACCTACATTAGATAAACTAAAAGGCATATGTTCATAAGCAAAGGTACCCCAACGAGTGATAAAGGTGGTTTTATATTTATCTTCCCTTTTTACCTTGATTTGATTGTAACCGGAAAACCCATCAAGTAAGGACATCATTTGTGACCCTGCAGCTCGCTGCAAAATCATTTCCATGTTAGGGAGAGGGAAGTGATATTTTATACTAGCTCGATTTAATGTGCGAAAATCAACACACAATCTGATCTGACCAGTGGTTTTCCAAACAAGAACTAGATTTGAAACCCATTCAGAATATTTGACCGGAGATATGATTCCATCCTTCAAAACTTTTTCCAATTCCTTTCGAATAGTTGATTCTAGCGCAGGGTTGATAGGTCTTTGTTTTTTCCTGACTGGTTTTACGCCTTCCTGAATGGGGATGGCATGTTGTATAAGGCTAGGATCAAAACCACGAAGATCCTCATAATACCAAGCAAAAACATCTTAAAATTCACCAAGCAAATTGGAAAGCTTCTCTTTCTCTTCATCTAAACATTCGGTAACTATTTTGACGTTCTTTGGAGTCTCGGGTGTCCCAATGTTCAAGGAGATGGTTTCACCCACCTTGCTTTTTTACTCTTCTTCCTTTTGTTTCTCCTTTTTGCCTACATCACTCGAAGAAAATGAACTATCTAGAGGAGTCAAGACTTCAGGAATCTTGTTATCTTCTATGGATATAATTTCCTTAGGATTAAAAGGTTCATTTTGAATAAAAGAACAAATTCTTTCATCGTTAGGGAAGACCTGCTAAGGCTCTATATTTTCGGGAATATGTGGGCGATATAAGGATTGAAAGGTACAATCAGGTTTGTGTGGCAGAAGTTGTCGATTAGGGGAGGCTGCAAAAACTGCTAATCGATCAACGATTGAGTTTAACTCCCTCTTAACATGAGTGATGTTGAAAGAAAAAATGTTCGAGATAATTTTCCAAATAGTTTGGGTGTACCATTTCATCAACTTGTTGCTAGGAGAGTAAATTTTACACATAAGATTTACAACAAGCTTGGAATCCCCAAAAATTGAAAGGTGACCACAACCAAGATTATAAGCATTTTGAATTCCTAATAACAAATCTTCGAATTCAGTGACATTGTTAGTGCAAGCGAACTCCAATCGGTAAGAAATGTTATGGATTTTCCTACAGAAGAAATCAAGATAATGCCAGCTCTGTTACCCTCATTTGAGCATGAACCATCAAAGTGCGTGTGCCACATGCCATCATCTAAATCAATTTGTTCCATGGGAATGCTATCTTCCTCGGCAAAGATGGAATACACTCCTAAGTCCTCTTCGATGTAGTTTACATTAGGTCATGGGACACTCTCTAGGTAGGGTGATATCCTTCCTTCTCTAAGGACTATAATGTTTTTTTCGTTCTGGGGAATAGATAAATATGTTTCATCGAGGAAGAGATATCCACCCATTGAGTCTTTCCAAACTCTTACTAAGATGATTGAGTAATTTCTTACTGGCATATCAATTACCTGAATATTGAGGGTCGTCCTTATTTCAGGATGAGCGCAAAAAACTAAGGTTACATATTTAATCTCACCTATGGTATTTTGTTGTAGACTATTATAGGAGAGCATGTTTCTGGAATTTTCATTTGTACAAGACAAGCTTAGCTCTTCCATAATAATCTTCGACATCACACTTGGGCTCGAACCGCCATCAATGAGGCAACAATGGGCAATCTTATCCATGATCTTTACAAAAATATAAAAAGGGGGATTCTTTATAGGGTATCTAAAGTTATGTACACATACTTTATTTACAGAAGAATCCTCTTCATTTGCCTCTTCATAAATATTGGCTACAATGGAAGCTTTTCCTTCCATGAATTGTTTCATATGCATCTATTGTTCAGGGATGACAACCATGTCTAGGAGGGTCACATCTTCTTTGATGTTGGCCAACTGGTTCAATATATTGTATTTCGAAGAGGGGAGAGGAGGGGTGATTCCTTGAATCTCGGGAACCTTAGGAACCTGGACTATTGCAACGAGCGAGGATGAGCTCAGGGTAGAAGAAGTGTGGTCGGGAGAATCAAATTTTCCCTTGGGAGCATAAGCTTTGTTTCTAGTATTGATGACCATGACATCCTTTGGCTCTGCAAAATCTAGGACAACAATAGTATCTTCTAGTCTTTTACCAAAGATATTATCTCTAGCACTCTTCTTTACCTCACATGTGGTTTCCTCGCAAAAGTTACACCAACTTCGAAGAAGGATAGCTTTAGGCTAAAAATTGTTCTCAACCGGATTTCTAAAGGGGGGTACAAAAAAGGATAAAGTTCCAGGGGTGAGAGGGGAGACTGTGCCCTTTCACTCGAATTCTATCATACGATTGTTCATATCTTGTATTAGCTGCAAGAGGGAGGACATGTCTGTCTATTTAACTGATTCTCCATGGGGAAGACATGTCCTTTCAAGTTGTTCTTCATACTATGAGAAAGTATGCAGAGCGGAACCAAGATTATCAATGGATTTTTCCTCAAGCCTATGATGGTAGGGAGAAGGAAATGCATTGTAGTAATGCATGAAAGAGGCTTGGTTCTGAGGGCGGATAAGTTCAGGGATTTGGTTGTATAACTTGGTGAAACGCAAGTTAAAATACTTGATGGTCTCACCCTCCTTATAGGTGACGTTATTGTATTCCCTTAACTTCTCGGCGGGGATTTTGGATTTACCATAAGTGGATCGGAACCAATAGATTAACTACTCCCAAGTAGAAATAATATTAGGAGGAAGATCAAATAAATCAGCCATAGCCTTTCCTTCCAAGGAATTGACGAACAAGCGCATGCAAGTGTCATTGTCGTTGGCCCCTATTTTATGGCAAGCATTAGAAAATTCTACCAGGTGTTCATTTGTACTGACAGTGTTATTTCCTGAAAACTTAGGCAGGTTCTCTTTAAACTTCGGAAGTGGATGAGTAGTAGGTGTTAGGTTAAGAGGAGAGGACACATGCCACGGGATAGTTGTGGCATCTTCTTCGAAATTGAAAAGCCCATATTTTTTAATGAATTTGGTGGGATTTGTGGTAGATTGTACAGGGGTATGGTGGCTATATAAGATACCAATCAATGAGGACGATGGAAATTGGGAAGATGGAGCACTTCCAGTGCCACCAGAGCCACCACTAGATGCCATCTTGTGGATTATAGATGAGGGAAAGAAAGACGAGTTGGATGAATCAGATAAATTTCTCCTTAGAGAACTTTGTTGGGCAGATAACACAACGTTTCTTATTCCTATTTCAGAAATAGGATTGATTTCAGGTGACAAGCCTCTTATTCTTCTAGAAGCACGAGAATCTAAGGACATGAAAGAAAGGCCAAAGCTTTGAAAAAACAAAAGGGGCACTGTTGATTTCTAGACTGTCTATGTCTAGCTTCCAATTTTTATTGAGCTCTAATATCTCATTCAATTGTTGCCCAAGAATGGTTAAGCTCAGCACGAGTGTTGACAGTGTCTAAGATGGTATTAAACATATCCAAAGCAATGTTTGTTTGGTCTTGGAGACCAGGCTCAAGATTGGGCTGCCTTGCAATAGGAACAGTCATTAAGAGTAAAATAGTCAAATAATCAAACTCAGAAAAGAAAGATGTATCAATGAAAATCGAGTATAAAAATTAACCATAGAGATACCAAAGATCTCCCCAGTATGGTCGCCAAATAAATGTTGAGGAAAAGATATGAAATGATCTTACTCAAGCATTTTCAGATTCTTCTTAGCTAAATAAAAATAGACGGGAATATCACCCTATGTTTATAGCCAACAAAAATAACATCCTAACTCACAAGTATTTATGACAAGTGCTTAGGCTAGTCTTTTATCAACAAAAAGCTTGCTGGAAATTTACTTTTTATGTAATTTTCTGAATACAAAAGTTGTTGAAATAAATGTAAAGACATAAGTAAAGATACCAAGATGATAATCAAGATAGATGAGACATAAAGAAATCCTTTATTTCATTCCAATTCACCAAAGAGACATTTTCTTTACAAAATCTCAGACAAAAATCTTAGACCAAAGTTAAACTTAGACATCCCCGATGGAGCATACAAAAGGACCTCTGAAAAAAAACCAAAAATGAACTCCAAAAGCTGGATCAACTTGCCACAGATTTCTGCCCACTCGACTCTACACAATATCCTTTGTCAGTCATGAAAACTAATTCACAAACAGACAAGTCTACACAGACTATCAAAGATAGATCAACAACTCTGAAAAACAAGTGTTTGAATGATGTGATTCATCCCTGAATATTGTTGTCTACAATAAGACCCTACTATCATAAAAAATAATTAGGCATGTGATGAATATATGAGTGAATGAAAACTGAACTATCTCAACATAAACTCAAATAGAAAACCTTAGTATACTTCTTCTTCTATCTCCCTTTCTCCTCATTTTCCTTTTTCTTTTAAACAAATTAGAATTGGTTGAAGCAGTTGAACTAACTCATTAGTTATATCAATTACAAGACTCAACCAAATTTTAGTTAAGGGGAAAAGTAATAATCATAATAAGGGTTATAATGAATAATAACTAGTAGGTGGGACCCCTTGTGACTCCCTTTAGCTCATAACAATCATAACATAACTAGTTAGTTAAGAAAAACACACCTCCTTGTGATTCCCATCAACATATTTACTTTTGACAATTTAGCTCTTGATATTTAAAATTATTTTCAAAAAAATATTACTCATATGTCCAAAAATAAAACATGTTGTCCAAAAATTCTTGAAGTCAACTGTCACCAACAATAGATAAAATAAAACTCAAAAACCATATTTCCTAGTTTGTGAGGCCATCCTTCCTTTGTTGCTGCTATCATCTTTTAGTCCTTCTGTACCTTCCTTAGGTTGTGTGGGATCCTTAAGCCTCATGTTGCTGATAATATGAGAAAAATCGTCCTTCCAATGCAAGTGGGAGGACACAAATTTACGAGAATTATCTGAAGATGCAGAAGGGGAGGTAGCAACCTTATCTTTGGCAAAGGCGTAATAGGCCTCTATTTTCAGCCTTTTATTTGAATAGCTCATCCCTGCATGTGTGATTGATTAGAAAATAGTCTTTCAAATAACCATACATGACAACTCTTAAAAATATGAAATAGATTTGGCTCAACGATGTATCAGAATCATGCAATCCAATCCATACAAATTGTTTTATTGTTAATCAGTGAGTAGGGGGTGAATAAAAGCTCATGTGATATGTGAGGGGTTTCTATTGAGCGAAACATGATATGATGAGGGGGAAAAATACGATCACTACTCGAAGACAACAATAATCAACTGCAAATCAAAGAAAACATCATGCAATTCACCAAGACACTGCTACTCCCAACTGCTTCCACACAAAACTTCCTTGACTATAATCAATTTTTAGAACAAGGAATGAAAAATGAATGTGGGAAGGTGATCGGATTGTAATTAATGGAAAATGAAATAATGGTGGGGAATGAGAGAGCTTAATGTTCACAAAATTAATGAAGTAAACCATATAGCTATTCTGTTAAATGGAGATGCACCAACCAAATGATCGTTGTGACCCAATAACAATCACTGTGTATCAGCTAGTTTACTGTTCAAAGTCAAATGCCTAACACAATTCCATCAATAAGACAGTATGCATTCCACAAAAATATGTAAGGGGAGTTATGTTCCTTTTATTTATAACAATTCTCAAATGTGAAATAATAACCATTTATTCTTTGTTGATCATCAAAACCTACCACTGCCCACACATTTTTTCAATCATCAAATACACCCAAAGTCGTGTTTCAAAATTGCAATGAAGTTATACTGTCACTACAATCGGGCCTGTCATTTAAACTACATGGTATTCTTAAAGCATACATAATGGCAATCAAACCAATAACCCATATTTAATTGTAAAACCATGACTCGTCATCTAAACATGTAGACATCAGCTACCATTCCAACATATGTTATGCACAAAATAATTCAATCATGCAAGTGTAATTATGTCGCTATACAAGCCCAATTTAAATGTGTGTCAAAATGTTGGGCTAGACATCAAACCCAACGAGGTACCAACAACATGTTTGTCTTCATAAAACAAATAATCGAAATGCAACAAAGTCGTGTTTAAACTCTATGACTATCTCTGAGGGTGGAACCCAAAACATCCATATTATACACAGTGGGCAGCCACCCAAAAACACTATGATGCGACATTTCCATTTAAATTTATAAACACACAATCACAGTATTAACTTAACCCATCATGCCGAGCTATCGATCTAACACAATATTGATTCAAATTGATCAAATTGCAACCAACCATTGTGTGTAAAACCCAGGCTTATGCAATCACATAATCGTAATGCGTATAGTGGATGGATTTCGTATAGTCATCTTGGTAGCAATAACCATTTGGCCCCAAAAGAAATCATATTACAATGACCATTTATTTGTTATGTAGAAAACACCACACACACAAATGTAGCATGCACGAGCATCATTAAGCAATTGTAATCAAGGCCAAGATAAATATCCAAATAATTCTTAATGCAAAAACACCATGATTGTGTATCAACCAATCGTGTTGTGGCAGCCACTCATCGACATGGAGCAAGGCCGTGACCTCCTTAAATAAACAATACTTGATTATTGACCACCAGGAAGTCAATTGCATATCTGGACTACCCAATTAACAATGCAGGGTTATTCATTTAAATAACATAGACAATGACTATATATCAAACCAAAACGATTGGCATATGACCAAATGGGTGAGTTTGTACCCCATTATTTTGTCAACAATACACAACCATTCAACAATAACCAAGCTATAAACCCGACAAGCCACATCGGTGTTCTATATCAACCTTCAAACCTGTAGAGTTAAGGGTTTTCTCTGTGACAAACAAAGGGAAAGCTAGAGCTGGATCATTCCAATGGTGAAAACCTCTGAGACCAACGGTGCATACACAGAGAAAACCACGACTTATTCATGGATAGGTAACAAATCCTGCAACATGAGGGCTATAACAGAGGAGCGAGGCTACAACTCGACTAGTAAAGATATTTAACACATGCAGGGTATAACCCTCGTGGCTCTCAATCAAACAACCACAACGCTGAGGTGAAGACATGGCCGATTAAGAAAAGAAAACCCACTGCGCGACCCTTATTTGTGAAATCAACCAATGCCCAAGTGAACATAGCACAGTGCCTTCAACCATTAAAACTCATAAAAGCCAGAGACTGGATATAGTGATGTGAACGTGTGAGGACAACCATCCAACCAAGACCAACAAAAACACTCCAACTAAACCATCAAAGATCACAAAAATCCCCTATGGCTGCTAATTATGAGGATGACCAATATGAAATCAAAATTATTGCAAAAAGAACCATCAACGCTTTATTCCAAATCACAATTTTTACACAGTTGCAACACTTCAAGAAAGCACAAACCAATACACCCGAGATAATGATCATTTCATAACTAGAGAAGACTCATGAATGGCCAAAAAATGCATACCTATAATCAAACACCTTAAAACATGAGTTGTCCGAGTGGTTCCTCTCTACTAAGAAATTAAAGCATAACCACAGAAACAAGGTCGAACAATATCCCAACTAGGGTGGTGGCTAACGGAAGGAGTAAGGGTGACGTGCAGTAAATGCATGTCGCCTCCACCCACAGTCAGTTAAATTCAATATTACATGCCATCCATTAATCTACCAACAATTCATTTAAACCATGCATCGGAAATTGCATCTATTACTTGTCAAATGCACCACCCGTTGTTGATACTGAGAGGGGGGTGAATCGGTATCAAGTAAAATTTACAAACCTTTTCAAATTGTAATTAAACCATTCAATTATATCCAATGATAAATGAACAATAGTATAAGAGTTACACTAATACACCACAATACACCATGCACAATATATGAGAAATAATCAATAGTTATTGTTCAAGGGAAGTAATGACTTCCAAAGGTAGATACATCTTCCAAATGTAAAGGGAGGGATAAACCTCCAATAGGAAGATACAATCCTCCAATATCAAGAGAGATTTGAACTCTCCATCCTTTCCCCTTCCTTCCACCCAAGAATATATGAGAGATAATAAAACTATACATTAAATCATGACCATCAACCAACCATCAAATAGAACTTGATAATGCTTCCTGAGACTTCTTCAATTTCTGAAATTATTCAATTCTTGGAATACTCTGATCCTTTAGATAATATTTCTCAATGTATTCTCTGAAACTTATCCAATTTTCACTCCTTGAATCCTCCCCAAAAAGAAGTTATAGAGAGAATGGTAGACTTTGTTCAATTCTGGTTTATTCAGGAGACCGAACTTTTACAGAATTCCCCACGCTCAATATTTAAAATCCGATTCTGAAACTATCACACAAGAAACTAAAGTACATACTCTTTCCAATGAAATTGGTCCCACTTCATTTGGATTCTCTATGAAGAAGTTATGACTGTTTTACCCAGAACACCTGTTTATTGACTAGCTTCAAGACTGGTCAAAAACCCTATCTTCTATAGAGTGTATCTCCATAATTATAGAGAATAAGAGATACAACTTTTACCACAGATACCTTGATATTTCTTCTCAATACCATAGCAATTTCACCATCTGAATCGTTCTATAAAAAAAAGTTATAGTGAAAATGGTAAGATGACCTGAAAATAACATACCTTAGAACACATCACCAAAAGACTTCATCCTCCCTTGAAATACGGCCTTCTTTACTTATGATTTCCTCTGAAATTCAACTTGTATATCAAATGAATGTATAATGATATTTATTTATACCATTTATGTCACTTCCTTTTAACATTAGGGTCGACCTGACACTTTCTTATTTTGTAATTCTTTTCTTTAATTATCTTCAGGGCCTACATGTACTTCCTTCATCAATTCACTTTGTCATCTTCAAAAATTCATTTCTCCTCAACCATGAGGAACTACATGACGTGCCATATACCATTGGAAACAACATGATGTATACTATCCATCCATGGGTGTTTTATCTACATGTGCATTTTCCTTCATGTCCAAATACCTTCATCAATCTTGCGGTCCAAAACTAATGACTAGGGTTGACATCAATGACAACAACCAATATTCCAACACCCCCATCATTCCTTCCATTCCAACTTGACCATATTGCCTATTAACTATATGATCCAATAAACCATGTATATAATTATCACTGATAGTGCGAGCAACATCAACCTATATCATGGCATAATCACCATTCATATCGGCTATATAACTCAAATAAAATCGCATAGCCATTAACTTAATAGCTAGGATAACAATACCCCATTTAAAACCGATGCATGTAGTATCGTATATAGCATAGTTTAAATTTTTCCACTTGCATTTGTTATATTTCTTTGCATTTCTTTCAAATTCCGTGTCTGTGTTATTGCTAACATGTTTAATGTGCATGCCTCTTCGCAATAGATCCAATAAAAGATTGCAGTGACCGTAAGGATGACATAGGTCGTAGTAACATAAAGAACCAATACTTCATAAGGCCAATCCATAGCCAATAAAAACAAGTTCTCACCACCATGTAAGCAGTGTCGAATAATAGCATGACATCAAATAGGCACAAGACCTGATTTCCAATCTACAAGGGGGTCCCACCTACTAGTATTATTTAAATTTTATAATAGTAGGCTTTAGAAACACTTTGTGGGAAAAACTCCGTTGGCATTTTTTTTTAATCGTCAACAAAATTCTTATCTTTTATTCACAAATCTGCATTCATTTTATATTTTTAATAACTTTGTTGTAACCATTCATGAACCTATTTATCAAATTTCTTCGTATAATCAACAAAAGACTCTACACCAACACTTTTATAACTTGCATCCAAAAAGTCAACAAATCATTTACCCCCTTTGGAGGTCTTCCAAATACAACCTAGAATGCACTTTAACCCATAAATTAATTCACATAATTTATATATATGAATTCTTTATGAAACAAGACTAATTCGCATTGTCTTAGCTTCCCTCCAACTAAGCTTCTCAATAAATTACCAAAATATTATTGACTATTTAATCCCCCCCTATCTATGGATGATAGAAAAAACTGATTGCAATATAATTCTCATTTTCTTCCACAACATCCTTCAATAATGACCAAAATAATTGTTAACTTTGATGAGCTAATAGGGCTATCATCGTACCCGCATGATACTCATACAAAATTAGAAATATTGAAGATAGGATAAATATCCAAATCCCCTGGAAACTCATTTTTATAAGAATTATTTGATAATTTTCATAAAATATTACATGGTCCAATCTTGATATTTGGTCTTAACTTGTTATACACCGCTCAAGGAAATATCTCTTTTTGTAGATGAGTTAACACCAAATACCCTTTACCAAATTTCTTATCTCTTATTCTCAAATATGCACTAATATTATACTTCTAATAAGCTTGTTGCCACTATTCACAAACCTATTTATGAACTTTATTGATATAATTAGCAAAAGGATTTGTCATTATTTTCTTACTCACACCCAAAAAACTTAGCAATCTTTTTACCCCTATGGACATCTTCCATCCACAATCTAGAATAGATTGTTGCCTATAGGTCTATTTAGAAAATTGTTCTATGCAAATTATGAATGTGGCAAGACTAAGTCCCATTTTCGTGAATTCTCTCCAACTAAGATTCTCAATAGATTACCTAAACGTGTGTTTACCACTTCAATTTACCCATTTGTTTATGGATGATAGGATAACCAAACTATAATTCCATGCCCATCTTACTCCACAAAGTCCTCCAAAAATGTGCAAGAAATTTATCGTCTCTATCTGAATTGATCATTTGAAGCAATCTACACAATCTAGCAATCTCTTTGAAGAATAAAAAAATGACATGTGTTTCATATGATGTCTTATTACAAGGAATAAAAGGTTTCAATTCAAAAAACGATCAAGAACAACAAAAAATGAGTTGTTATCTCTTTGCATTATTAGTAAACCAAGAACAAAATCCACACTTAAGTCTTCCCACGAAGCTTCTAGTACAGGGAATGGTGTACACAGCTTCATGTTTTGAGTTCTAACTTTTGTCAATTGATGAATTCAACAACACGCCACCCTTTTCTTCACATCATTTGTAATGCCTCATTTCTAGTACTTTTCTTCCACCAACAATTCATGTTTATCAATACAAAATGACTACTTGAATCACCATTATGCAATTCATCAATTAAATTATCCCTTACTGAACCTCTTAGTTTGCACAAATGATGATTCTTGAACAAGAAACCCTCCTGAATGAAGTAGTCCAAATGTGTTGTCCTATATTATCTCCATGGCTTCTTACATGCTATCCATGCCACTACTAAATTTGCATATGTTGCATATAACTCTTTCATGCTTTCCAATCCAATAACATCAACGTACATGGTCAAAAAAAATATGTTGATATTATACTTAATACATTTGTTACATGGTTAAAATTTCTTGATCTATGTTTCAAAACAAAAGAATAACTTTGCAAAAAGTCTACACATTTCACATGTAGATGAATTGATTTTTCTTGGTTGTTTAGAATCCATATACATCCTCCATTCACCTGCTTTATCTGGTGCAAGTACAACAAGTCCTACACATGGGCTTAAACTCTCTCTGATCAATACTTTATCTAGTAACTCTTGAACTTGTCGATTATTCTCTTCTCTTTCAAGAGGCATCAATATATGAGGAGCTTTGTTTGGAAGATGTGATCCAAGAATCAAATCAATTTGATGAGAAATACTTCTCACATGTGAAAATATTATTAGCATATCCTTTGAAATTAGATCTCTAAATTATTCAAGTAACTTACCAATCAATGATGGAACAAAATATTTGGGAAAGACTACAAAACAACATTTGTTCATTTTAGCTTACTTTGAAAATTACGTACTATAACAAAACATCACCTTACTGTTAGAGTCTTCATCAATTTCCTCCTCCATTGGTAGTTGTTGTAACTTATTTCCTCCCTTCTCCATCTAAGAGGTGTTTTTCTTCCCATCAAGAGAAAAAATACTTGTGAACTTGTCAAGGTCTTCCTAACAAAATGTGGCATGCATCCATGGACAACACATCACAAATAACCTCATCATAATAATTCTCAATTTGAAAACTAATTAGACATTACTCTAACAATGTTACTTAATTTCCTTTATCAGCCATGAAACCTTGTAAAGACTAGTATGTGGTATACATCTCAAATTTATATTCTTAATTACTTTAGTTGAAACTAATTTTTTGTATTACAACTATCAACAATAAAAGAATATTTACCTCCATCCTTGTAAATGGTTTTGAAGATTGTCTTCCTTAATGAAGGCTCTTTGACGTCATCCATCTTCTTTGGTTAAAAAAAAGAAACTCTTTGGAACATGAGATTATCATATTCTCAATGAACTTCAGACACATTATTTTCCACCATTGATTATGTTTCTTTAGTCACGTGAGTTGTAGCTTCTTTTCTTCTTCCATAATTCACATTCCATGGACATTCACTTGCTTTGTTTCCTTATGTTCCACACTTGAAACATGTGCTCATTAATCTTCCTCTGCCACTACCATATCCATGTTATTTGTTGGAATCATAACCACATTTGAAATTCTAATTTTCAGAACTTGCATTGGCTTCTTCTTCTTTTATTCCACTTGATTTTCCTCTTTTTACAAATTGATTTCCTCTTCATTTTGTTCCTTAGTTATTCTTGGAAAATTTCTTTGCAATGTTTAATGTCGATTGGTAAGACTCTGACATTGATCAACCATTCATCAAACTCATTTAATATTGTATGGTAAATCCCAATCTAGTAAAATTTGCAATGGATTCAACATCCTCGATACTTTTCCATGATAGAATTGATCAACTACAACACTCTTTTGTATACTCTTTAAAAATCCTTTCTCTATTTATAAGATTACGTGACTATTTCAACAAATTCAAAGACAAATCAGAGGGAAATTTTACCTGTTAATTTCCCTAGCATCCAATCCCATTTCTAAATTTTCTCCTTTCCATTTCATTGTATTTGCAATTGTAGATATCCCACCGTAATTATGCAAGGTATCTTAATATTTGCAAACAAATTTAAGTCTTCTAGGATCTTAGGCAAGGCCACTCCTCTTTTTTTTGCAGTGCGCATGCAATCCACTCTTGTTGTCAATTGCCTAACAAAATATCATCTCCAATTTTTTCTCTTCGAGATCTTACATGTCCTCTTCTAAGAGGAATTCATCTACCTCCTCTATCTACAATTCTCTATCACAAGTTTCTCTTGTCTACACATTCTCTTTATCATGTACATATTCTACAATCTTCTTATATAATTATGTTCAACAACCAATCATCAATGACAGCACAACCAATAGAGAAGAAAAAATTAGGGTCTCATACCACTTGATGCAATTGGGAATTATAACAAGGATGATTTTAAGGATAAATTAGGGTCACAATCAACTTGAAAATCTTTATTAAAATCTAGTAATTCTAAAACATGTTTTTCTGAAACATTTGTCTTTAAAATATCAAAACTCCACCGAGTTGTTGTTGTCCACTAAAAATTACCCTTCCTCGTGCTTTTAGTCAAGCTTGCATTATGCAACATGGGGTTGGAATCAAAGTCACACAATGGAAGCTATGACAGTAAACCACAAAACAATAAATGCATTAATTTGAACAAACATTTCACACACACATTTTGTTATGAAAATTAAACCTCTATTTCTGAAAATTATGTGCATGATCTCTAAACATGGCATGGATTTGGAGTAGCACCAGGGTATTTTTTAAGGATTCAAATAATATACATATGTATAGTATTCTAGGTGACTATTTCAGTTTGAAAAAATCATACATATAGATATGTAGGCGAATATTCACTAAAAACATATAGTTTACTATTAAAACTTGTAAATTTTGACAAATATAATCAAATTAATCATATTCTATGTAAAAAATAGGTGAATGTAGAATGGGAAAATGACCAATTGGTGAATATTTGTTTTAGAAAATAGCTAGAAATAGCCAATTGGAGAAATTTCCCCCCTATAAAATACCCATGTAGCACTGAAACTCACCCTTTTATGAAATTTGGTGAGAATATATAGGAATGTTTCCTATACAATATATCCAAATATTAGACCTTAATTCCAAAGTATGGGAACACACTGATCAAAATACTAGGCCTCTGTTAGCACAATTTTTTTTTATGGAAAGTATTGTGTGTTAGTTTTGGACAATTATATGGCATCAACTTTTTTCTGAAAATTGGAAAGTATGTATAAAAATGTGTCCTGGACATCCTATACAAATTGAATACCTTGATTCTAAAATATGATCGTGCGCTAATCAAAATACTAATCCATTGTCTTTACAGAAATTTATCTCCGTACTAGTTTTGGAATTGGGCATGGGGTCTGAACTCCATATATGCTTCTATAATTTGGGGCGAAGGTACAATATGATATTTTCTACAACATGTCCAAAATTCAACATCTAATTCCAAGAGACGAGTGTGTGATGATGAAAATTTCAAACCACCATTGTTATTGAATAATTGGAAAACTTGAAATAAAACATAGAACTAAAAGAAAATATGTTTTTGGTTTGCAGAATTTCCAAATCCCCAAAGATTCTTCTACATTAGTGCGCATATGCCACTAAAATTTCAAATAAATTTTGATAAAAACTAGCCAATCCATGGAAACTTCTTACCCTGAACATACTTTTAGGAACTAAGCTTTAGATAATCACTTTCACCTTCTCTAAATTCATATTCAAACCATTTTGGAAAATCACAACCCAAAGTAAACCAATTCTTCTAATATGAAAAAATTATTCTTGAGATTAATCAACAAATTCTCTTTTTTGTAATCACTCAAAGACTTGTCTCACACGCCTGCTATATTCTTCTTTCGTCATGTTAAAAATCAAAATATCATTAAGATAAACAATCAAAATTTTCTGAAATAAGGTTTCGATACCTCAATCATCAGTCTCATGAATGTGTTGGGTAGATTTCTCATTACAAATAGAATAACCAACCACTCATACAATTCTTTCTTTTGTATTGAAAGTTTTTTTTTTCCATTTGTCATCTTCACAAATCCTTATCTAACCATATCCATTTTTCATATAAATCTTTGAAAAATACTTGTTACCACTCAAAAAATTCTTTAGATCTCCATATGCGGTAAAGGAAACCTAAACTTCCTAATTATTTTGTTTATGGCTTTGGATTCCATGCACATCATCCATTCATCTCCTTTTTTTATGCAATTAGAAAAAGTACTTCACATGGGCATAACCTCTCTATTATCAATCTCGATATGTCTAGTAACTCTTGAACTTGTTGATTAATCTCCTCTCTATCAATAGGAATCAATCTTTGAGGAGATTTGTCTAGAAAATGTGATCTAGAAATTAAATCAATTTGATGAGAAATACTTCTCACCGATGGGAATCGCATACATCTATGAATTCTTCAAACACAATACCAATAAGTGATGGAACAACATTCTTCTATGCTGGAACAACATCTTTGGGAAAGACTACAACACCAATTAGAGAGGCATTCCTATCAAAATGCCAAGGCCTTCCTAACAAAACGTGGAAAGAATCCATGGAAAACACATCACAAACAAACTCATAATAATTCACAATCGAAAAACTAATTAGATGTTTCTTCAACGTTGCTACTTAATTTCCTTTCCATATCCATGAAACCTACATCCATATGATTGATCAACCATGAGATGATCTTGATGTAAGGCATTGCAACTGGTCTAGCTACTACTATATGGAGAATAGACCTTATGATGCTCTGATACACCCCAACATCCAAGTTTGTATTGTCTAGTTGCAGTGGAAGTTTCACGTATGTTTCCTCCATGAATATGTGGTAAATTTCACCCCATTCATGATTCATTTGTGAGTCAATTTTACATTTTCTGTCTCCAAAGATTGGCCCTGGGGCCTTCTCTATTTCTGACTTTGATGACATTTCCCTCTTTGGGTTGACTTCATGAACTACCTTCTTCTACTAGCGTTGCATTTTAGAAGCCATATATATGACTTGTAATTCATCCATGTCAATAACAACGTACGTTAGTAAGACTATAAAATACATAATGGCAATGCCCATGTCCATTTCTCTATTGCTTTCTTCGTCAAAATTTTAGGGGAATCTCCTGAGAAAAATAATACTATAGATTTGGAAAGGGTTTGAGATTCCTCAAGGTTTCTAAATGCTCAGATTTTCTGGCTCACCACTGTGACAATGCATTCCATGAGAGGAAAGTCCATTCCGTAGATCTGTACAAGTGACTTGGTGAAGTAATAGCATAATTCTAAGCGCAACATAAACTATTACCCTACCAATCCTAGACACCATTTTAAAAAAGAAGAAATCATCTAAGAAGCAAGTCTCTAAATAGTGCCTATGAATTTAAAATGTACGTGGACTCATTCATTATTGTCAACTTTTCTTTTCTTTAGAAAATGATCGTGTTGATTGTGTTGACTAGCCTATGCTAAAATTTAATGGGCATGGAATGTTGTGCATGAAATTATGAGGAAATTTTCTAGCTTGATTATGATGGAGAGTCCAGATAAACAAGAAAACAAAGATGACTTCTAATCCCATAGATCAATTGTGTGATAAGAGTTGATAAGCCTAAGTTTCAAAGCATTGAATGAATAAGGTAAGCATTGCTCCCACAGGGAATTTCTCTTCTCATGCCACAATCATTGGAATGGTCATCTGTGAGTGGTAAACAATTGTGGTTAGGGCTCTTCAATTTTGAAACTAGTCGTGAACTTAGATCAAAGGGTACAAGTGGAGCGTAAATATGTGCAAAGAGCTTAGGATTAATTCCCCTTCCTACTCAAAATGATTTTAAACTATAGAAAGGACTAAAAGTGTAAATCATAAATGCTAAAGGAGAGGGAAATGCTAAAGAAAACAAAGCAAGGAGGAAAAATGTTAGATTGGAACTGAAATTGTAATTGAAAAGGCATTACTTGGCTTCCTTGAGACAATTGAAAATGGATAATTGGAGCATTCGATGAAGTGGGGGAAGCTATCCTTCCTTTGATTGTTCATGATAGGTGGTTGGGTGCTTGATCATGTGATATTGAAAGTGACAAGGCAAATATTTTTTGTAAAAAACTGTTACTTATATTTTACTTTTACCCTTCATGCTCTGTAATGTGGGTGTTATCATCCCTTTCCCTCATTTTATACATTCACTTTGTACAAAGTTTTAATTTTTTTAAGTCTTGTGGTACCATCCTCGTGCAATGAATGGTAATAAAATATTTTATTTCCAATACCATTGGACTTCCATTTTTTTTCCTTACTCTGCAATTTTCGCAAGGTTGAAGATTTTTCAAATCTTGTCTTTTGCATTGCGTTGCACCCTATCAAATCTTTAAATTTTTCTACCTTTGCAGTGCAACAACATTTGTTTTGGGTCTTATGTTCGTATTGTTTATAAAAACTTTGATTCCATGACTAATCACAAGATACAAACTTTGAACTATTTTTTTGTGTTGCATCACCCAATCTATTTGATCCATAGATCAGTTGTTGTGTGGTGCATACCTAAATATATTATTCTTGCACCTTATTCTAGGGTTTGAAAACTTTCAACCTTTTGACACTTGCAATATGGTATGTTTTATCCAAAGTTTTCATTTCAATATAGAATGTTGGATGGATCCTCATAGTGTTGTATTTGGCTCTAGAAATGGTGTGACCTGATGTAGAAATCAAGATAGAGGACTAGTTGAAGATCATTACGACCTTCATCACTTCATATAGTAATAGAAACCCGACTTATTTGAACCTATAAGGTGTCCTGGGATTGGATGTCAAATACACACCCAATCATCATGACCTATAGGCTTTTTCAACAATCCACTAGTGGTTTGGGATGTCATGATAGTTAAGCATGAACTAAAGGACCCACTCATCAGTGAGATCAAACTTGAGTCTAGGGAATTCATAGAATACATCTAAGCTTGAGGGATTAAAGGATGCGATGACATTTCCTTATTTTTTTCTTATCAGTTTGTTCTCTACATCCATATGATTGATCAACCATCAAATGATCTCATTACAAAGCATTACAACTAGTCTAGCTACTACACTATGAAGACCAAACCTTCTAATGGTCTGAGACACCCTAGAATTTGGGTTTGTATTGCATCGTTGTAGTGGAAGTTCTAGGCATGTTTCCTTCATGATAATTTGGTAGATTTTTCCCCATTGATAAGTAGCTCCCGAGTCAATTTTACATTCTATGGAATCTCCAAAGATAGACCTTGTGGCCTTCTTTTTTTTTTACTCTAATGACACTTCCCTCTCTAGGACAACTTCATGAACTACCTTATTTTGCTAACATTGACTTTTAGAAACCATATATTTGCCTTGTAACTCATCCATGTCAATAGAAACACATGATAATAAGATTAGAAAATACATAATTATAGTCTCCATGACCATTTCTCTATTGGTTTCTTCATCAAACCTTCAAGGGAATCTTGTGAGAAAAACAATATTATAGATTTGGAAAGGGTTTGAGATTTCTCAAGGTTTCTAAATGCTCATATTTTCTAGCTCAATATAGTGACAATGTGTTATGTGAGAGGAAATTTCATTATGCAACATTGTGTAAGTGACTTGGAGAAATGGTAGTAGAAGTCTAAGTACAATAGAAACTATTACCTTACCATTACCAAACACCATTTGCAAAACAAAGAAATCATCCAAGAAGCAAAATTATAAACAATGCCTATGAATTTAAAATGTATGTGGATTCATTCATTATTTTTCGACTTCGCTTTTGATAGGAAAATGATTATGTTGATTGGTTTGACTAGGAACATATGCTACAATTTCATGGTCACAAAAGGATAGGCATGAAAGCATCAGGAAATATGCTAGCTTGATTATGATGGAGAGTCAAGATAAATAAGAAAACAAATCCAACTTCTAATATTGTAGATCAATTCTACCATAAGAATTGATAAAGCTAAGTGTTAGGGCACTGAATGGCTAGGGTAAACACTGCTCATGGGGACCTGGTCTTTTCCTCTCATATTCTCAGGAACAATCATGTGTGAGTGGTAAATAATTGTGGTTAGGGATCTTCAATTTTAAAACCGGTCATGAGATTAGCACTAAGGGTATAATTGGAGCATGAATGTGTGTAGAGATATTAGGATCCATTCCCCTTTCTACTCAAAATGATGTTAAACCACAACAAGGACTAGACATGAATGCGTGAAGAAGAAATGTTGAATCAAAGGAAAATGCTAATTTCCAAATGAAAATGGAGCAATTTAAATCTAGGGAGGAAAATACTTCCTTAGACTGACATTGAAATTGTAACTAAAAAGGCATTACTTGGCTTCCCCGAGACAATCGACAATGGATAATTGGAGCATTCTTTGAAGTGGGGGAAACTATCCTTCCCCTGACTATGCGTGATAGGTGGTTGGGTGCTTGATTGCGTGACAGTGAAAGTGGAAGGATAAATATTTTGTCACTAGTACTTATGGGGTCAATATTCGATGAAATATCATGACGATAAGGATAAAATTGATCGTACAATCGAAAATTACTACATACTTATTAAAATTTTGATCATTTTTCTGGTCTCCTTAAGGTTCATTTTAAGTACGACGATTTTATTACTTCGTCAATCTTACGAAGAATGTTCGTCAGAAGTAAAAAATAATTGTTTGAAAGCGTTTAATGGTCATTTACTTGGTCAACTTTGACATGGTCAAAGTTCGTTAGAAGTTTGACGATGGTGAGAGATTTTGAAAATTTTGTTGTAGGTGCGACGTGGACGTTCATGCACTACAAGGGGCACATCCACTACAATAACAACAAACATTAAAGGACATGTTTAGTTATTATTCATAGTAGTGTTTCATTAGTACGAATATCATTACTATATTTTTTACCTAGAGGAGTAGTGGACACAATTAGTTGGATTGTCGTCGGTTCCTCTCCTCTCCGAGCACCCTCATCTATGATCTCGTTGCAAGGCATTAAAACCATCAGATGATCTCGTTGCAAGTAATTACAACTACTCTAGCTACTACACTATGGAGACCAAGCCTTGTAATGGTCTAAGACACCCTAGAATTTGGTTTTGTATTGCCTGGTTGGAGTGGAAGTTATAGGTATGTTTCCTCCATGAGAATTTGGTAGATATTTTCCCATTGATAACTAGCTCCTAAGTCAATTTTACATTATGTGGAATCTCCAAAGATAGGTCTTGGGACCTTCTTTGTTTTTTACTCTGATGACACTTCCCTCTCTAGGACGGCTTCATGAACTACCTTATTTTGCTAACATCGAATTTTAGAAACCATATATGTTCCTTGTAACTCATCCATGTCAATAGCAACACATGATAATAAGATTAGAAAATACATATTGACAGACTCCATGACCATTTCTCTATCGGCTTCTTCATCAAATTTTCAAAGGAATTTTGTGAAAAAAACAATATTATAGATTTGGAAAGGGTTTGAGATTCCTCAATGTTTCTAAATGCTTAGATTTTCTAGCTCACTACTATGATAATGTGTAATGTGAGAGGAAATTTAATTATGCAACATTGTGTAAGTGACTTGGATAAATGGTAGAAGAAGTATAAGTACAATATAAACTATTACCTTACCATTCCCAAACACCATTTGCAAAACAAAGAAATCATCCATGAAGCAAAATTATAAACAATGCCTATGAATTTAAAATGTATGTGGATTCATTCATTATTTACGACTTCCCTTTTGATTGGAAAATGATCATGTTGATTGGGTTGATTAGCATATGATACAATTTCATGGGCACAAAAGGATGGGCATGAAAGCATCAAGAAATATGTTAGATTGATTATGATGGAGAGTCAAGATAAATAAGAAAACAAATCCAACTTCTAATATTGTAGATCAATTATATCATAAGAATTGATAAAGCTAAGTGTTAGGGCACTGAATGGCTAGGGTAAGCACTGCTCATGGGGACTTGGTCTTTTCCTCCCATAAAAAAATAATACATAATTATTAAAATTTTGATGGTACGAGAAGGGAACTGAATGGCTAGGGTAAGCACTGCTCATGGGGTCAATAGAACTAAACTAAATTTAGCATATTCAATTCAAAATATCACATATTACCTTTCAGGGCCAGGTGGTGTCTTCTCTTCACTTCTCAATGCACTCTTCTTTGTGTCCTCGTGTATATTCTTCCATTCCCTCTCAAGAATGGATAGAAGACGATCATAATTAGGGTTGTTTTTCAATTGAACCCTATATTGATCTCTGACATATTTCAAATATGTATCAGCCCTCAAGGTGATTTCAAACTTGTTAAATATATCACCAAACATGTCGACCATATGTTCTATAAGATTCTTTTTCAAATATTTATTCTGGCCATTCCACCATGTGTGAATGGTGGGCCCGAAGATCTCTATATCCTTTCCATGCAAGGTCATGTAAAAAATATTGTTTCTTGAAAAACAATATGATAATTAGATTAAAGTAACATGAAAGATGTAGGTTTCAATCAAATGGTAGGAATTAACTATTTAGCATATTCAAAAATACCTGGGATTTGTTGTTCTTCAAGGGAATCAAATTTTCATCCACCAACAACTTGATGGAGAGTGTTTCCAAGTTTTGAACACGTGTTTTCTCGGGATAAAGATGCTCTGGCTTCGCAGAACCAATGTCCACATGAGATTCACCATATATACCCTCATGAGCACGTTCTAGAATGTGTGGTGGGGGTGTCTCATGGGCCCCAGGATTTTTAGGAATCTGGACCACATATGAAGAGGGAAACAGCCTCACAAGTATGTGGCTCATGCTAGGACGATGTCGGGTTTGTGCGCCACTGCCACCAGCAGTGTCCCCATGACCAGGTTGTCCTGGCATATTCAAAATTGCCTATAGAAAGAAAATGTTAGAGTATTGGTCATATAACGGTATTAGAAAAAAAAATCATAAATCAATATATGTCTGAAATAGTAAAAAAAAATTTAATTGCATTTACCCCATATTGTTCTATATCCTGTTTTAAAATTTCCATCCTTTTTTCCCCTCCTCTATAAGTGGCCTAGACCTAGCTAATTCAATGTATTCCTTATTTTCCTTTCTCAAGGCCTTTCAAATTGTTTCCACGGGGTTGATGGAATCATATATTTCATTCCACGCAACATATTGCTTCGACGGTGTGCTCATCCACATCAACAAATAAATATGTTAATTCAATTATTGTAAGCAAGAATTGATATGAAAATCACTCTTATACCTGCTTCGAGCTAGCCAATACCTTCCCATGATCACCCTGCCACATTATAAGATGCATGACAATTTAGTATGTTAGAAAATAATCTAAGAAGCATGAGTTATTAAAATGTATGTTAAAGATATAAAAAGGAAAACATTAATTACAAGTTTGGTATAGTGGTAGAATATGTTTAAGAGAATGAACAACAATTAATGATGGTGCTACAAGTATTAAGGGAGCATCAACTGTATGAAAATTTGAGCAAGTGTTCATTCTATTAGAGGAAGGTACAATATTTGGCCATATCACTTCAAAGGAAGGGATGGATGTGGATCATGAAAAGATAAGATCCATTGAGGGATGATCAATACCAAACAATGTCTCAGAGGTGAGATATTTCATGGGACTTGTGAGATACTATAGAATATTTATTGAAGGTTTTTCAAGGATTTCTCACCCAATCAATTCTTTGCAAAAGACTAGTGTGAGATTTGAATGGACTGTTGATTGTGAAATATTTTTTAATCACTTGAAGAACTTATTGACAAGTGCACCAATCTTAAGGATTGTTGATCCATATGAATATTTTGTTGTATGCATCAAGGACTTGGTGGAGTACTTAGTCAAAATGAATATGTGATGTGCTATGAGTCAAGAAACTTAAAAGAGCATGAGAGACACTACGCTACTCATGATTTTTAATTGGAATCCATAGTGAATATCTTGAAGATGTGGATGCATTATCTCATGAGAAACAAATTTGAGATGAGGACATACCTTAGAGGTATGAAATATTTATTTGGACAACCAACATTGAATGCTAGACAAAGTAGATGGTTGGAATTCCTCGGTGAATAATACTTTGACATAAAGCATATACAAGGAAATGAGAACAAGGTGATTGATGCACTCAACAGAAGGGTTCATGAATCATGAGATGCATGCTACAACCATTAGCATGTGCAAATCTGATTTAAAAGAAAAATTTTAGAAGCCGCAAAATTAGATCAGCATTATGTGCAAACAAAAGAAAAACTACAACAAGCTAGTTTGCAGTATAAAATTGAAGATTAGGAGTTAGGAGAGGATGGAATCCTCATGTAGTACAAGGGAAAAGTTTATGTGCCTAATTCTCAGGAATTGAAAATTCTAGTATTAAGAGAGATGCATAACATATCTTATGTTGGGAACCCAGGTTACCAGAAAACTATTATAGTTGTCAAGAGTCAATATTTATGGTTAGGTATGAAGAAATAGGTGGTTTATTATATTGCCAGATATCTTGAATGTCAGAAGGTAAAGGTTGAGCATAGACATCCATCTAGTTTGCTACAACCATTGTCCATTCCTGAGTGGAAATGGAAAGTGGTGACAATTGATTTCATCACCAAGCTGCCCAGAACAATAAAGCAACATGAATACATCATGATGGTGAATGATAAACTCACTAAAGCTGCTCATTTTATTCCAGTGAAGCTAACTCATAAGACAACTAATATTGAAAACATATGTATGAGGGAAATTGTCAATGTTCATGGTGTCCCTAAGGAAATTGTTTCTGACAAACATCTCAAGTTTACATCAAACTTTTGGAAGGGATTATTCAAAGGATTTGGGACAAATCTGAAATTCAACACAACCTATCATCCAAAATAAGATGGGAAAACAAAGAGGATTAATCAAGTGATTGAAGATATTCTATGGATGTATGTGATGGATAAACCAACAAAATGGGAGATTATCTATACTTAGTTGAATTTTCTTATAACAATGGGTATCAGGCATATTTGAATATGATTCCATTCGAAGCATTATATGGTAGAAAGTGTAATACCCCAGTAAGTTGGGACAACCCAGCAAATAGAGCACTGGTTGGGCCATAATTTCTCAAGGAAATGGAAGATCAGATGGTGGAGATAAAATACAATTTAAATTATTCCCAAGATAGGAAGAAAAGTTAAGCAGATAAGAGAAGAACTCACAAAGAGTTTAAAGTGGGTGACCATGTATTTCTAAAAGTGAAGGCCAAGAACATCTCCTTGAAGTTGGGGAACTACTCAAAACTTGCAACAATATATTGTGTGTTGGATAGTTGGTTTGGACATTTGGTTGTCATTGATTTCAACACTTGGAGAAGTTTGAAATCCCTAGAGATATGGTTGATATTGATGGTGAGTTAGTTGTCATTGATGGAGTGGTTGATGTCAGCAGATGTGATGGGTGAAGTCTACATAAATCCCTGGAGGTGTGGTTGTGGTACCCTAAGTCGGTTGAGGAATATGGACATGAAGGATAGTGTTAATTCATGCAAGACATTGATAGAAGGATAGTCCTTGTCATGTCATTTCAAATGATAGGTGGTACGACACGTGATTCCTCACGGTTGAGGAGTTATGAGGTCATGAAGTTGGAAGCCCCAAAGATGGGTTAAGAAGACCCTAGTTGGTTACAATATGAGTTAAGAAGCCCTTAATTGGTTGCAAGACATTAATGAAAGGGTAAAGTGGTTGTAACAAGAAATTTCAAGAATCCCTAAAGTTAAAGAAAGAGGTTACTTAGAAAAAGTATAAATACACCTCAAGAAGTCACTCATAAGTACATTCACACATACATTCTATTGAATATCTTCTAAGTGAGTAAGTGATTCTTATCTAAGGTAACCAAGGAGATATAAGGAGAATTTAAGAGGGAATATGAAGTAAAGAAGGGAGAAAATCCAAGGGAGGATGAAGACTTGTGATGATGTGATCTAAGACATGTTATTTAAAAGGTCATATTACCATTTTCACTATAACTTATTTTATTTAATGATTCAGATAACAAAAATTAGAGGAAGTTGAGAAAACATATCAAAGTACATGTGGTAAACATTTCATATTCTAGGTCGTTGTATTTTATGAGATACACGCTATGGAAAATAGGGTTTTGGCTAGTCCTGAAACTAGTCTCAAGCAGGTGTTTTGGGTAAAAAAATTATAACTTCTTCATAGAGGATCCAAATTCAGTGTGACCAAATTAATTGGATAGAGTATAGTCTGTAGTATGTTGTGTATTATTTTTAGATCTATATATCAAATATTCCATGCGTAGCATTCTATACAATTTCTCTCTCTAGAATAAGCCAGAATTCATCAAGGTCTATCATTTTTTCTCTAACTTATTTTCTAGGATGTTCCAAGCAGTGAAACTTGGAGGAATTGGAGAGAAGATATTGAAGAATATTGGGTACAAGTTTCAGACCTTTATCATTATAGGTACATAGTTATGCTTGTTGAAAGCTAGGGTTTTTTACTAATCCAAAAACTAGTCCCATGAGACTAAGGTAAAGTTTGATGAATATGCTATTCTCTTGTTGTTAAAGTTGAGGAAGGTTTGCAGGTCTATTATCATATACACTAGATCTGTTACAGAGTTATATGTATGCTTATATGTATGTTTTGAGGGTTACATGTTGATTATGTTATGGTGCATGCTTGAGGAAACTCTTTGGTATATTGTCTAGGCATTGGCATATGCTTGAGGCACATATTTGGTGCATTGTTGAGGCATATACTTGGTATATGATCTTGGTTGTTTGGTAGTTTGTTGAGGTACACCATTGATGGTAATTTCTTGATATATCCTATGGTACATGGTGTATGGAATGATTGAGTGATATGGTATATGGTTGAGATACATTGTTGGTACATGGTATGGTACAGGTGTTGATGTACATTGTTGATGTACATGGTTGATACATGGTATGGTACATGATTGGTACTTGGTATGGTGTTGATGTACATGGTTGATGGTTGAGGCATATGGTACAGGTTATGGGGTGTCATTGATGCATGTTTTGACACAGGTGTTGGTGCATGGTTGATGAATGTTTTGGCATAGGTGTTGGTGCATGGTTGATGCACAGTTTGGTACAGGTGTTGGTGCATGGTTGATTCACTTGTTCTAGTACAGGTTGTGGTACACAATTGATGTTTGGTATGGTATAGGTTGATGGTTTGGTAAATGCTTTGGTACATGGTTGAGACACATATCTTGTGACGGTATGTTGGTGATCTTGGTACATGCTTGGTAGAGACATGTGTTGGTGATGTTGGACATCTAGTTGAGAGGTGTCCTTGATATATGATCCATGTGAGAGGATCTAGTTGAGTATCGGTGACAATGACAGGTTGAAAGTGACAATGATAGGTTGACAAGTTATAGGTTGATATGATAGTGGCAGTGATTGTGATAGTGATAGTTGGTCTACAATTATGTTACAGGGCAGCGGGACGTTGTAAGGAAAGGGGGTTGTAGCTTCCTTCCGGTTGGAGCCATAGAATCAAGGAGTTGGAGCTTTCTCCAGGTTGGAGCCTAAGAATCATAAGGTTGTAGCCTCCTTCTATTTGGAGTTAGAGAATTCAAGGAGTTGTATCTTCCTTCAGGTTAGATCCCAAGAATGAGGGGGTCTGTTGGGCCCCAACAACTCCCCCTAATTTTTTTACAAAATTTAAAGCCCCCCCCCGCGCGCGCGCGCGTTAAAATCTTGATAATTATAATGAGCTACAGATCAATCTTTTCAAATAGTTACATACCTTGGCTTGCTTTGAGACAAACTTAAGACATTCACTATAGTATGATATATTCATTACAAGAGTATATGTCAAAAGTTAGAAACGAGCATAAAAATCTCAATTTAAACAAAACGTTAATTTTTATCAAATGTTTACTTTCATTTAAATTATGATTATGTGTTCTTTATTTTGCTCATTAGCAAGTTTGACTATTTTGAATAATGGATTCAATACTTCATCAAATAATATCTTGGTTGGATTTTCATTTTCATGAAATCATTTGGTGATATTAATTAATTAAATTATTTTTTCATTTTGCATCTCATTTCAAAATAATAATAATAATAATAATAAAAGAATTATCTATCATTTTCTTGATTTTGTAAAACACTAAAATTAATAGTTTTTCTCCATTAACTTGAAGCTTCTAGATCATATTTGAAAGCAAATTATAAACAATGTTTGTTTATAAGTTATAGTTAGTTTAAATTCATTTTTTATTTTTCTAGCTTTTGTTTTATTCACAATTTTTAGGTTATTAATTTAGGTTTATTTTTGTTTCACAGGTTTCTATTATCAAATATTTGATACAGATCTGATTATGGCTTGATTTTATTATCTAAATACGTTCAATATGATTGATCCAAAAATAATTTTGGATTGCTACAAACAATTTTATGAGCAACAATAGATAAAATTTGGAAAGGAGTCAAGATGAGACATACCATTTTATAGAACTGATTGCAGCCAAACCATGAAGAATTTGAAGAAACAGTTGAAAACCCAGAACTCAAATGGACCCATTTACCTTCCGCTTAGAGATTTTCCCAAAAAAATGCATGATTTGAGAGATATTGATGTCTTTTTATGAGGCAAATTTCAAGTGGCGAAAATTAATAGTGACGGCCAGACTATTCATTCATTGTATAAATATATGAGAAAGTTCAGAGCCATTAGGATCCAAGAATTGGAGAGGAGGATTTTAATCCTTTCTCTTTTGTATATTATTGTTTTTGTAAACTTTTTATTTCTTTTCAAATGGAGTAATGGATGGCTGGAATCTTTGGGAGAATGGACGAGTATTTTCAAAGAAGAATATGGAATTCCAGGTTGCTTAATGGTTTTTGTCCTGTGAGTAAAATGGTTTTATTTTTATATAATATCTTCATATTCTTTGAATAATTGATTATGCATTGATTTAAATAGCTTTAGTGTTTTTTATCAATACATGGTTAATCATTATCATTTATGTATTAATTTTTCCGATCTTTAAAATCTATTATCCAAAAAAAATCTTCCAGGACTACAGAATGGACAAGTGATTCCAAAAACTTAATAGAACGACATATATGCATTTTGGCTTTAGCCTTTTGTTTATAATGTTGTTATTTATGTTTTTTTTAATCATGTTACAAGTGCAGGTCTGATATCTTTAGATTAAATGATCTGTGATGTGTAGGAGGTTTTATTTATAAATACCATCTATCGTTTGTTTCATCAAAATACAAATGTTGTGATTATATCTTCGATTTAAATAATGGGATTTATCTTTGAGTTTTAAATTGAATGATAAAATGAATAGATTGCTTCCAGATTTATCTTGTTGTAATCATGTATAATTATGAGATCATAGGTTTATGTTTTTGTTTCCTTTTCTGTCATTAAAACCTAAACTGCCAATACATGTTCTGAATTTATTTAGAACAGTCATAAGGTTCATTGCAGATTTCTCTCTTGGACATGGCAGTTGGATGTTCACCACTCATGCAGATGCTTGGATACACCTCATTAATTCACTGACAAGATAGTTTCTTTGTATTTCTCTGTCATTTACATATCATTGAAACTAGAATGTATGGTTCATCTTTGACTATCCACATGTTCATGTTTTATCAACTTTTTTTTGCAAGATTCTTTAAATTTATAAAAGAAAAACAATAAATATTTTTATGTGCTTTCTTTATCTGCTTCCTAGAAGCAATCATTTTTCACATCGATTTTCGTAAGTTTCGATTAAAACTTGCAGCTTGTAAATCATGTAAATAAACGAGACTTGTATACCTTCTGCTTAAATACAACTACTACAGTTACATTAGAACATATGTACATATATATATAGTGTTTAGTAATTAGTTAGTTATTTCTCTCTTTTATTCATTTCTTTTAGGATTCTTAGATTGGCTAATGGAGCCATTAAACCCATCAGAACGAGTTACACCAAACCTCTTGGATTATTTAGACAACCCGGACCGAACTGCTCTTCCATTTGACGGACGGTCAATTTCTCCCGTCAACAGGGTTGTAGCCTCCTTTTGGTTGGAGCCAGAGAATTAAGGGAGTTTTAGTCTGTAAATAGGGGTTTGTATCCTTCTTCTAGATGCAGTTGGATAATTGGGAATTTGGTGCTTCCAACGAATGTATTCGTTGATATATATAATAAATCATTATGTGGTTTTCTCCAGTTTGGGTTTCCACGTAAATTCTAGTGTATTGTGTACTTAATGTGATTTTGATGTGATGTTTCTTATGTTTATATGCTCATGATACATTGATGATATATTGATGATATATCGATGATGTATTGTTGATTAAATTGAAGTTTATATATTGTGGTTAAAAGTTGTAAAAGTGCTCATACTGATTCACCCCCCCCCCCCTCTCAGTATTCCAACATTGTGGACCATTTGAAATCTTGGAGAGGATTGGTCATGTTGGATACATGCTTTCACTACTTGCATCCATGTGCATTAATAATGTTTTCCATGTGTATTTTCTTAAAAGTATGTACCTGATGCTAATCATGTAATTCATTGGAATGTGATTCAGGTGGAGCAAGAAAGAGACTTCCAAGTTTAGCATGTGTACATATTGGATCAGAAATTCAAGCTACTCCAGAATCGAGAAATAGCACTGGTAAAGGTCTAGTGGAACTATTATGGTATTAAATATGCGACTTGAGAGCATGAAGATGCCATGCGAGAAGAGTACCCACATATTTTTAAATATTTTTGAAGAATTTTGCTTGTACATGTGTATATAATGCACTGAGTACAATGCATAAATAAGGGAGAGGGGAATATAATACCCCTAGGCCAAACCCCAAGTTGTAAATGTACATACAGGTTGGAGAACTAGGATATTTTGGGCCTGAGTGCCATTGTAAATATGCTTTAAGGCCAGAGTGAATGTGTGGTTACAAGGCTAGAGAGCCAGAATGCTAAAGGCTAGAGAGACAGAATGTTAAAGGCTAGAGAGCCTATATTTGTAATATGTAATCACTATGATCATTAATAAAATACATCATTGTTGCAAACCAACCAAACAAGAAGAGTATGGGGGGATAGAACTACACTAGAAGAAACAGGGGCTAAGGGACTTAAGAGAGAGGCTTAAGCTAGGGGGCTAAGCGAAGGAATATAATAAAATATTCCCTAAAGAGTTCAAGCCTAAGTTTCAACATTATGGTGTTTTTTATCCTAATTCCTTGGGGAAGGACGAATTTCCAAGAGAGAGATTTAGTTGTTACTCTTGTGCCACTTGTCATGTTGTTTGCATCCATTCTTATGCTGGAGACTTAGTGTGTTTGAGGATGCTCTCCATCATTATACCATCGTCATTCTCGGAGGAAGGGAACCTTAGACTCTTATAATGTGTACCTTACGACCATCACCATTTTTCGTGCTTGTATGGGGAAAGCTTTGGGGAGAAACTGGTAACAAAAAATATGGATCTTGGACCTAAGGAAGTCAGTTGTCAGGCCTGTGTGCATCTAACGTGGTGGGTTGTCATGCTCGTGAATAGTCCCTCTGGTGAGATAACTATTGAAGTTTGTTTGCCGGTGTGCCAGGAAATTAGTTGCAGAGCTCTGAGACTTTCTGTCTAGCTTGTTTTTGAAGCCCCATAAGGGAAGTGGGACAACCAAAGGACCATTGAGCAAAGAAGGGGTACACTTCCTAGGGTGGGACATCCATGTGGGAAATAAGAGGTCATAGGCTAGTTGCAACAGTGGGCACCTTAACCTGGGATTTATTGTGTTGATTAGACCTTAGTTTAAGTCTTCCCTTATGGAGCTTCTAGCCTCAACTTGAGGGTGACCTGTTGTTGAGAATTTATGAGCAGCAAAGTCTATGGCTGGGAAGAACATCTAAGGTTTGAACGCAGTTGGTGATTTACGATTAAAAGATAATTGTTCTTATTATGTGTTTATATTCCAATTATTGTGTGTATGCTATATTAATTCCATATGTTTAAAATGTACATATTTATGTATGAATGTTTGTTGTTACAAATGGATATTGTAGCATATGCAGGGCATTTTAGGTAGTGATTGCATTAGAGCTAATTTGAGTTGCTAGTAATGAGAAAGAATACATTGTGATATCAGATCCATAATGGGAAGAATTCAAAGAAATTCAAAAATTCAGTTGTGACAGTAGAGGGATTTTGTGTTGCAAGGCCCGACCTGGGTGGTTGGGGATGTTAGAATGTGGTATCAGTCGCTCATTGTCAAGGCCCGCGGGCATTCTAGGTCGCGAGGGACACAAGGATGAGGTTGTGGGAGGGAAAGGCGGAGGGGGTAGTGGGAACGAGGGGAGGATGCCTGACATTGCCTTCCCCCCGGTTACACATGCCCAATTTTCCCGTTAAAATTTAATTTTTTAATTTGTTTTTAATGTTTTCATTTCAAGTAGGTTATATTTAAAGTAGGTTATGCATTAGTTTTTTTCTTTAATGTGTATTTTTTCAAAAACTTGGGTGACGAATTTTTACTTTTTGTTGAAGGTGGGTTTTTTTCAATTTTTTGTTTTATTTTTTAACTTGCTTGCTCGGGTTTTCTTTTTCAATTCATTTATTTTTAATGTAAATTATAAAAAAATAAAATTACTTAATAAATAAATTTTGAAGTACCATTTTAAGAGTCGATATTGTGTTTTTTTATCGGTGATGGTGTCAGTTGTCCATACCACGATGTTAATTAAATGGTAATTTTAACTAAAAAAAAACAGTGTGCATCACTGTCTAGTAGTTGTCTAGACCGCGATGTAAATTAACTAGTAATTTGAATTAAAAAAAAAAAAACAGTGTGCATCAGTGTCCATTAGTTGTACAGGCCACTATGTTAATTAACTAGTAATTTTGACTTTAAAAAAAGCAGTGTGCATAATGTTTCAGTTCGAGGGTCAATTTTAAGGTTTTTGTCCACAGTGGTATCGGTTCTCAATATTGTGATTTCAAACAAGTGAAAATTTTAACCTCTCCCCAAAAAAGGGTGTTACCGGTAGCGTCACTTTTTAATTTAGGGGTTGATTTTTGTGGTTTTGATGCAAAAAAAGTGGGTATTTTGGGCCAGAGTTCTCGTTTTGAGGTCACAGTTCTCGTTAAGTTAGTAACTATGTTTAAACATGGTGTGGCTTGGGCATGTTATCGCACAGTTTGTAGGAAGGGTTTAGATAGCTTGAGTCAAGGCTTCAAACTGGCGTAACAAGAACTTCCCCACCCACTGTCACCTCGATGCAGAGCTCTTTCTATTTAGGATGGCTAGTCCAAGGGAGACGTCCCTAGTAATCTGGGTCTCTAAAAGGGCTAAAGGGCTAATGGATCAAGAAAAGGATTCCCTTTCACAGATTACTGCCAAGAAGGATATAGTCAAAGAAGATGTTCCACTGATAAGGGCACCTGTTTGCGAGACAAGACAAATAAAACTAAAATGTGCTGCAGTGGTTAGTATTTCAAACATTAATGACTATCTTCAACATATATATGAGCAATGATAATTGTAATTATT
>ML778666.1:98181-108878 GCA_009831015.1 Picea engelmannii | reverse complement strand
GAGACCTCCCATCCTCTTGGTTAGGTCTTGCATTTATTTATTTATCATTTTCTTAGGGTCCCTTAGTTTCTTATCGAGAGGCTTTTTATTGCCTTCTCGGGGATCCCCTGGGCGAAGCATCTCTAGGTCTTCTTTTCCTATGGCTTTTATCTTTTACCAGCTGCTTTTACCCCCTGGGCCTTTAGCCCCTTCTTCCCACAAGACAAGATGTACCCTGAATGGTCATCCTAATGGCCAGACTAGGGGAATGGGATGGATGAGCGGGGTATAAGATGAAAAAGTGATAAGATGGTGGGAGCGGACGATGGCTCTGCAAACCCCCCTCGGTGTCTAACCAAAACCCATGAATACCAGCTTGCTAAGTTGCCCCATCAATCACCCCAACAATGGTCAAGTGGATTAGTGTAAGATCCAAGCAGTCATCCGAAATGAAAGGAACCTAATGCATATGTAAGAAGGTTATAATGATCAAATACGACACATACCATGATACCTTGGACCAATTACCTCATGGAGCAAGACCCCTCTCTGAATGCAAGCCCAGGCCGGTAGTGATGGAGGTTGCTACTACTGACAGGACAAAGTTGGCTGAGAAGAAAAGGATGGTCCCTCCAGGGCCATGCTCAAGTCACTCCTGCTCTCGGTACTCCATGTCTAGGACCATGTGGGCCTCGAGACATGATCTCCTAGTTATCCCTAGATATCGGGGATGACAGGGCGAAGCACTTAAACTGAATAACTTTTTTTGAAATTTGGTGAGAAGATAGAGGAATGTGTCCTCTACAAATATATCAAAGTTTTATACCTTAATTCCAAAGTATGAGAGCATAGTTATCAAAATACTAGGCCTCTATTAGTGAAAAAATAAATTTTGGAAAGTATTATGCACTAGTTTTGGACACCTGCATGGCATTGAATTTTGCTGAAAATTGGAAAGGATGTATTAAGTGCGTCCTTTCCATCCTATACAAAATGTATACCTTGATTCCATATGAGCGTTCATTGGTCAAAATGTTAAGCCACTATTTGTGCACAAATTTATCTTTGTGTAGGTTCTGGACTTGGGCACAGGGTCTAAACTCTAGATATTCTTCTAAAATTGGGTGTGAATGTATAATATGATCTCCTATACAACATATCAAAAATTCAACATCTAATTCTAAGAGATGGGTGTGCTCTAATGAAAATTTTAGGCCACCGTTGCTACTAAATAATTGAAAAACTTAAAATAAAACATAGAACTAAAAGAAAATGTTTTTTTGGTGTGTAGGATTGTCAAAACCTATTGATGCTCTTGCATTAGTGCACATATGCCACTGAAATTTCAAGTAAAATTTTGATAAAAACTCACCAATCCATGGAAACTTCTTACCTCAAAAATGCTTCTAGGAACTAAGCTTTCAACAATCACTTTCACCTTCTCTAGATACATCTTCAAACTATTTTGGAAAAGCACATCCCAAAGTAAACCAACTCTTGTATGAAATTTTTTTCTTGAGATTAATCAGCAACTTTCGTCTTTTGTAATCACTCCAAGACTTCTCTCACATGCATGATATATTCTTGTCTCATCTTACTAGAAATCAAAATGTCATTAAGATAAACAACCATAATTTTCCCACATAAGGTTTCAATACCTCAATCATCAATGTCATGAATGTGTTGGGTAGATTTCTCATTCCAATTGGAATAACCAACCATTCATACAAGTATTCTTTTGTTTTGAAAGATTTTTTTTCCATTTGTCACCTTCAAAAATCCTTATCTAATCATATCCACTTTTCATATCTTTCTTTGAAAAATAACTAGTACCACTAAAAAATATTTAAATACTCATATGAGTTAAAGGAAATATATACTTCCTAATTATTGTGTTTACAGCTATGGAATCCATCCACATCCTCCATTAATCTCCTTTTTTCAGTGCAAGTATTATGTTTACAACTATGAAATCCATCCACGTCCTCCATTAATCTCCTTTTTTCAGTGCAAGTAGAATAATTTTTGCACATGGGCTTAAACTCTCTATAATCAATCCTACTATGTCTAGTAACTCTTGAACTTGTTGATTAATCTCTTTTCTTTCAGTAAGCATCAATATATGAGGAGATTTGCCTAGCAAATGTGATCTAAGAATCAAACCAATTTCATGAGAAATACTAATGGGGATCCCATACATCTCTGAATTCTTCAAACACAATACCAATAAGTGATGGAACAACATTCTTCTTAGTTGGAAGAACATATTTGGGAAAGGCTACAATACAAATTGGATAGTTGCTTTTCTACCAATAATGAGAAGCACTCCTATCATAAGAAGCACTCCAATTGGATAGTTGCTTTTCTACCCATAAGGGACCTGTGGATTATGGGCCCACCACGCTTCCGCTGCGCCATTCTGAAGGCAGATGAATGGAAGCTTCTATGCTAACATGAAATTCAAAGACTAACAGCGATGGAAGGTATCCACCAAATAGATTACAACTATTGACACCTGCAATCGTTAAGGTATCTCCGTTCTCGTCTAGTCCTGTTAGTATACCTGGTTTTCGCCCAGCCGACCCGGGTTCGAATCCCGGCAACGGAATGAGGGACTTTGTTTACAAGTATGGACAAATGGGAATGAATCATTGGTTTTCCGAGCAAATTTGGACGGAGTGGGCGGCATGTACTTTTTCTTCTTAAACTCCACTCTCCAGCGACGGAGATGCAGAAGCGCATTTTGCTACTGAATTCTTATCCCTCTGAAATATGAAACCTCCTATTGAAATACTTCCTAGTGTCTACATAGATTTTATCGAATATCGAGTGGAAAATGATCTGTTATCACCAAATTCATGCTTCAGCGCCTAATATCGAATGGAAAATGATATGTTTATCACCAAAATCTTCGAGTAAACCCTCAACTCAATCCTTAAATGGGTAGAGGATAAGCGGCTTAGATTGAATTAGGGCATATAATCAAATCCTTGATGATGTTCTCTGTATTCTTATATACGTTCCTTTCTTCGTGACAGACCCGTGGTCAATTGTGCTTATCATTCGCATTGGCATTCATTGTCATATATTGCGTAGGCTGGCAAAAAATCAGCGTATGCATGGGAGCCACGAAGTGCTCATATAATTAACTCTATATTTATGCTCCCACAGAATTTGATAGTACACATGGATTGGTTTTACGCTTGGTTGTAATTGCCATCCCACTTCTGCAAAATTGTTCGTGGCACATCGGGTCTTGCAGCTACTCTATGAAGACGAGAGCTTTTGATGGTCTGATACACGCCAGGGTTTGAATTCCTTGGTTGCAGTGGAAGTTCTGGGTATGTTTCCTCCATGAACATTTCATCCCATTCATAACTAGTTCATGAGAAAATTTTACGTTCTGTGTCTTCCAAAGATTGGCCCTGGGGCCTTCTCTATTTCTGTTTCTGATGACAGTTCCCTCTTTGGGCCAGTTTCATGGACTACTTTTTTTTGTTGTTTCGGATGATAGTTCTGTTGGAAACATGTCAACAAATTTATTCATGCAGTCACATGCACATGCATGCAACTATGTTAATGAGCATGCATGCAATCTATTTATGAATTGTTAGTGTAATTATGTGATCTATTCATGATCAGTTTGTGTAGTTTAGTGATAGATTTTATATATATCAGCATATTCATAGAGGTGTGAGTGTGTGAGTGCAATGTGTAGTGAGTGTGAGAGGACGCAATACTGAGGCGTTATGTGTATGAGAGGAGAGGATGGTTGTATGCCTAGGTTGACGATTGTAATTCTCCCTTGAATAAAAAAATACCGATTATCATTCTCCGTAGTTTTTTTTCTCATTAAATTTTAACATAAATCACTGTGTCAGATTGTGGGATTATTGTGTTTAATTTAATGAGTGTTTGATCTTCCTTATACTATGTTTTGTTTCTGCTACCTAACAAATGATATCAGAGCCGGTTGAATAGGTGCTGCAGGTGAACCAAGGCAAATTGAGTATAGGTCTCATGTGAATGCAAGATTGAGTGGGTAGTAGATCACACGGTTTGTGCCCCACAAAAAACTGGCATATGGACGCTCCCTCATCCACACTAAAAGACGGTCGATCTCTAAAACTAGCGCTCCCTTTCCACCCACAAAGCAGCACTGATTTTTAAAGGAAAATTTGCATGGTTTAAGAAAAATTCGATGGTATAAAAGTCGAAGGGTCTTTTGTTTTATTAAACACTTCATATAAAGGAGAGGTTGAAGTTTTGTTTGTCTTATTATTCATGAGAAATAATAAGAGGATGGCCTTTTTTATTACATAGCGTGAGAGGATGTTTTTAAATTAAAGATGACGTGGATAATATTTTAAAAGTATATATATATATTATATTATTTATTTATTTTTAATTAAAAGTTATATTTTTTTTTAATTAGAAGTTATATTTTGGGGTGTAATTTGGAATATAAAAGTATTTCTCTATTTTAAAAGGTTTAGTTTTATAAGCAGTGGTTTTTGGAGTTTTTTTGTTAATGACAAAAGTGTAGAGTTTTAAGTTTGAAGTCGAGAAATTCAACGGTAAGAATAGTTTTGTGCTATGGAAACTCAAGATGCGGGATTTGCTTCTACAACAAGGATTGCAAAAGGCATTGGCTATAAAGTCAAAGAAACCAACAAACATGACAGACGAGGACTAGGAGGATCTGGATGCAAGAGCCCTCAGTACTATTCGTTTGTGTATGGCAAATGAGGTGTTGTTTAACATCGTTGAAGAGAAGACAACAACAAGTTTGTGGACTAAACTGGAGAGTTTGTATATGACAGAACTTGTCAAACAAAATCTTCTTGAAGAGGCAGTTGTACAGCTTGCAGATGAAAGAAGGTACGGAAATTGTTGATCACTTGAATGTTTTCAATACTTTGATTTTTCAATTAACTAGTATGGAAGTAAAGTTCGAAGATGAGGACAAGGCGGTTACGCTACTGTGTTTGTTGCCTGAGTCTTGGGATCATCTGGTCACAACTGTGTGGTTTAACACAACAAATGTCATTGATTATGACATTGTTGTGGGAGCTTTATTGTCTAAGGAGATGATGAAAAGATCCAGTAAATAAACCTCAACAGCAGAAGCAATGGTGGTCAGAGGTTGATCTACAGAAGAAGGGCAAGATCAGAAAGGTACAACCAGGTCTAAGTCAAAAGACAGTAAGGGTAAGGAAAAATGTTGGTTTTGTGGCAAATCCGGGCATCTCAAGAAGGATTGTTGGAAAAGACAAAAAACATCCAAAGAGGACTCCACAAAAGAAGCAACTTCAGCTACAGGTATGGTTGATCAAGTTTTGTATGTATGTTGTGTCTCACCACCTGTGTTCACATAGAAGGTGTAGGGCGGTGATGGTTGATTCACCGTGAAATAATAATAAAAAAAATGTATTTACTTTGGAGTTGTAGAAATTATTGATTGCATGTAAATGGGCATATGTCTGTAAGACCTGGATAGGCATGCGTACCCCTAGTTTATCAGGTCACCTATGAAAAGTCTAGACTCAGATTTAGGTAGATTGAATATGTGGGGGGGGCATGTATGTTGAGTTATCCTTAACTCAGTGAAAAATTTAATGAGTTAAATCTGTTTTTAGGTCAAAGAAGGCGGTTTTTCAGGTCCATGTGTTTTGGGTATCTCGTGGTATTGTGTCCATGGATTTGCATGTAATGAAGCATATAAAAGGCTTGGTGAAATCCATTGTAAATGGGCCTGGAGGTTAGCGGTGAAGGATTACTTGATCGATTTGGCCGGATTTGGTCAAAGTTGTTCGAATGCAAAGTTCGAGGTGGAGCAGTGTGTCTAGTTTAGAAAGGTGGGTATGTAGAAAGGTTGATGTGTTGACAGGTCAATCAAGTGTTTGAGAATATATGATGAAGGTAAGTTCATATCCATGGAACTTGGAAAGTATTGCAAGGAAGTTGGGATCAAATAGGCATGTTCAGTAATGCCAAGTTGCAGTAATAGTTGTGGACAGAGGTGGTTGCGCTATCTAGTAACTCAGTCACCATCGGTTGCAAAAGACAAGAAGAGTCAGAAAGAGGTATGGACATGTCATCTGGTAATTACTCAAATGTGAAATTATTCGGTTGTGATGCTTATGTTTTTTATCAGGGGTCTAAGTAAGACTCAGATCAAACAGGAAGATCTTTGATATGGTGATGATGTTAAGGGTTGCAAACTGTGGGATCCTACTACCCACAGAATCATCATGGACAAATATGCAGTGTTTATGTATCTCCTTTTATAAATCAAACATAGTAAAAGATGAAAGGTTCAAAGCATGGATGGTAGCAGAAAGGTATTTGGAAGGTATTGATTTCCATGAAAGTTTCTCACCAATTGTTAAAAGTTTGTTTCTATTCATGGTGTGTTAGCACTAGTTGTGATAGTACAACTAGATGTTAAAATTGTTTTCACATGGAGTTTTTTGGATAAGGGGATGTATATGGAATAACTAGAACAGTGAGTTCATAATCGCAATAGAATATTTGTTTCCAAACTCAAAAATCAGTGTATGGTCTGAAGCATGCTAGGAAAATGGTACAAGATGTTTGATTCCTTCATGGTGAGCTAAATTTTATAGGAAGTGAGTATAGCCATTGTATTTATGGTATATTAATTATCTTGGTGTTATATGTTATGTGTGTTGCAAGAACAAGCATGGTTGAGGTCAACAAGTTGGCTCAGTTGGTTAGGATGTTTGTTATGAAGGATCTGGGAGCAGCAAAATAAATCTTGGGCATGGAAATACACAGAGACAAGAAATATGGTAATCTTGGTTATCACAACAAAAGTATGTGGTGAATATACTCAAGAAATTCGGTATGAATAATGTGAAATTGGTAAAATTCCTTTGGCTTTCCATTGTAAGTTCTCTTCAGGTTTATGTCTTAATTGATGAAGAAGAAAAGGGTTATATGTCTTGAGTATTATATGCTAGTAGGAATTTTGATGATTGTGATGGAGAAATGGTCAGCATTTCACATGCAATTGTTGGTTTCAGTAGACACATGGCAAAACCAGGTGAAGAGCATGAAAATGGGTGCTTCAAACACAGAAGCAAAAGTAGAACATACAGTGGTTGCAATGATTTGGTCTGTGGTTATGATTCATGAAATTTGGACAAGTGCATCGATTTATTAGACAGGTTACTAATGGAGACATGATGGTCCATGTTGGAGTGAATTGTGCAGGCATGTTCACGTAACGATATTGTCAAAGAAGTTGTGGAGATGTGGTGTTTGGATTCTCTTGGCTTGTATAAAAGGTGATGAATTAATTAAGGGCATTATATATCAGGTAAATTGTTTTCAAGGTGGAGATTGTTGAAAACATGCCAACGAACTTCCTCATGCGGTCACATGCACATGCATGCAGCTATGTTAATGTGCATGCATACAATCTATTTATGAATTGTTCGTGTAACTATGTGATCTATTCATGATCATTCTGTGTAACTGAGTGATAGATGCTATATATATGATCATACCCATAGGGTTGTGAGTGCAATGTGTAGTGAGTGTGTGAGAGCAAGACACAATACTGAGGTGTTGTGTGTATGAGAGGAGAGGACGATTGTATGCTTGAGTTGGCGATTGTAGTTCTCCCTTGAATAAAATAATATCGATTATCATTGCCTGTGGTTTTTTCCCTCATTGGGTTTCTACATAAATCACTATGTCAATTTGTGGTATTGTTGTGTTTGGTTTAATGCATGTTTGATATTGCTTAGGCCATGTTTTATGCTATGTTTTGCTTCCGCTTCCCAACAAGTTCCCTCTTTGGGCCAGCTTCATGAACTACCTTCTTTTGTTGACGCTGCCTTTTAGAATCCATGCATGTGCCTTGGAACTCATCAATGTCAATAACAATACACACTAGTAAGATTAGAAAATGCCTAATGACAATGTCCATGACCATTTCTCTGTTGGTTTCTTCATCTTCGTCAAACTTTAAGGGGAATCTGATTTGGAAAGGGATTGAAATTCTTCAAGGTTTCTAAATGCTCTCATTTTCTGGCTCACTACAGTGACTATGTATTATGTGAGAAGAAAATTCATTATGTATCTCTATGCAAGTGACTTGGGGAAATGGTAGCATAAGTCTAAATGCAATAGAATTTATTACCCTAACATTCCTAGACATCGTTTGCGAAAAGAAAAAATCATCCAAGAAGCAATTCTCTAAATAGATAAGCAAGTTTCCAAATAGTGCCTACGAATTTAAAATGTATGTGGATTCATTCTTTATTGGCAACTTCTCTTTTGATTAGAAAATGGTTGCGTTTGATTAGAAAATGGTTGTGGTTGATTGGGTTGACTAGCCTATGGTACAATTTCATGGGCATAGAAAGTCGTGCATGAACACATGACGAAATTTATGATCTTGATTATGATAGAGTCTGGATATAAAAGAAAACAATGTCGACTTATAATCCCATAGATAAATTATACAATAAGAATTGATGGAGTTAAGTGTTAGGGAACTGAGTGGCTAGGGTAAACCCTACTCCCATGGGGACTAGGAAACCCTTCTCCCATGGGCACTTGGTCTTCTCATGCTACAACCACAATCACAATCAGGGGAATGGTCATGTGTGAGTGGTAAACAATTGTTCTTAGAGCTCTTCAATTTTGAAATCAGTCACAAACTTATTATTGATGGTACAATTGGATTGTGAATATGTGCAAAGAGCTTATGTTCCATTCCCCTTCCTTCTCGAAACTATGTTAAACCACAGCAAGAACTCAATAGGTATGTGTGAAGCATAAATATTGAAGGAGAGGGATATGCTTAAATTACCAAATGAAAATAGAGAAATTGAAATCTAAGGAGGAAAACCTTACTTAGATTGAAATTGAATCTATAATTGAAAAGGAATATTTAATTAGCTTCCCTAAGACAATTGTCAATGGATGTCTCAGTTGAATGGATAATTAGAGCATTTAATGAAGTGGGGAGCTATCCTTCATTTGATTATTGGAGACAGGTGGTTGGGTGCTTGATCACGTGACAATGAAAGCGGAAGGGTCGGTGAAAGTGGAAGGGTAAAGATTATGTATAATAAACTCTTTATTATGTTTTACTTTTACCCTTGACACTTTGCAATCTAGGCATTATCATTCCTTTCGCTCTTTTTATACATTCATCTTGTGTTGACTTCCATTTTTTTCCTTACTGCACATATTCTCAAGGTTGAAGATTTTCCAAATTTTGTCATTTGTGATGTGTCTTACCTCACCAAATCTTTAAAGTTTGGTGCCCTTGCAATGCAACAACATTTGTTGTGGGTCTTTTGTTTGTTGTGTTTATAACAACTATGATTCTTTGACAAATCACAAGATGCAAAATTTGAACTACTATGTTGTGTTACATCATCCAAACTATTTGATCCTTAGTTTGGTCATTGTATGTTGCATTCTCAAAAAAAATATTCTTGCACCTTATCGTAAGGTTTGAAAACTTTCAACCTTTTGACCCTAGCGATATGGAGTGCATTATCCAAAGTTTGCATTTCATAATTTTTACAAAATGTTCTTCAACAATTTCATAAAACCTTTTATTCTGCAATGTATCACAATATCCCAAAATTTTGATTTACGTGCCACTTGGCATCATCATGTCTTATCCAATTTATTTATTTTTGTTGAGAGGTGCATTTCACAATTTTTTCCTCTTTGTGCCTTGTCGCAATGTTAAAGAATTTCCATATTTTGATTCCTTGTGATATGATGCATTTTTCCTAGAATTCAAAATTTACGCTTTGTCTTCCCGAACTTTCTTTGAGTCACTTTTCACAAAGTTAGAGAATTTCAGCTTTCTATCCATTAGATAAATTTTGAGGTCAAAAAGAAGTCTCAAAACAAAAAATGTGTTATCAACATCAACTTTAAAAGAACAAATAAGACTCAAGATGATGATGTCAACCATAAAGGTAAATAGTTTTGGAGGGAAGTAAAGAAAACTACATGTTTTATCATATTTTTTACTTATTTCCTTATAGGTTGTAATGTCCTTTTCCAAATGATATCTCCAAGAGATTGATGTAATATCCTAAGTGATCCTCGTAGGTTATAGTCAGTGGGAAAAGGGGATTAATTAATTATTTAATGTCATCTGTAATGTCCCCACTTTGGGGACATCATCACAGGGCAGAGACTTATGATGACCAAAGTAGCCAGATGGATGTTATAGCGAATACAAGGGTATTTGAGAGGCATTGTGGGGTCCAGTTGGCATTTATCATCATATTCCATCATCATGATCCATTCCTCATAGGTTGGCTTTGGTTTCGTTCCATTCCGACGATTTCCATGATTTTGACTATTTTGAGCTATAAGTTAATTAAAATCACTGAAGAGGGCATTTTGGGCACATTACTTGGAGGAACCTCTCAGTGTAATAGCTCATTGGAATCGGGAGGAGCATCACTACAGGATGGGATGGCTAGAAGTGACTTTCAGTGGTCAGGGAAGCCACAAGGAGAGATAAGGAGTTTTTCAAAGGTAAAAGGTTAATTAATTAATTAGAGTGATTTAATTAATTAATTAAATATTAATAAAATGAAAGTCACTTTGGAGGGACAAGGTGGGCCAAAAAGTATAAAGGAAAGGCAAGGGCCTCTTCTCATTCATTCATGTATGATCTTATTTTGATTTCTGGCTTCTAGCTA
>ML778666.1:46373-84277 GCA_009831015.1 Picea engelmannii | reverse complement strand
AAGGTAAATGTGCAAATGTCGCAAAAATAAAAGTGTCGTTTATTTGAAAATTGCGACGAAAAATTGATGTTTGCAAAACATTGGTGTAGGCAGCTTATAAGACAACGGAAAAATGTGAATTGGCTGCCAACACTAATGGATTTACTATGAAATGCATGCAGAAGATTTTGAGGTTGGTCATGACATTGGGAAAGTATAGTTTGACCAAGGATTTTATGTGGTTGATCTAGAAGAAACTGATATAGTTTTGAGTGTTTAGTGGCTTCATTCCTTAAGGGAAATCACAATAAATTACCAGGTAATGGAGATGAAGTTGAATACAACAAACGAAAATAAGGTTGTACTGAGGGGAATTTCAAATGGTGGACCTAAGATTGTTTCATCCAAAAGTATGGACACCATTTTTATACATAGAGATGTAGCATGTGCAGTCGAGTGCTTGATTACATCTCAGGAAAAAGAAAAGGGTCGATAACATCATCATGCATAGATTCAAGCATTGTTGAGTAGGAATGACAAGGTTTTTGGAAAGATACCTCCAAGGAGACTTCCTGACAGGGAATTTGAGCACACCATTGAGTTGGAAGAGGGGGAAAAACCTGTGATCACTACTCCCTATAGACATCCAAATAAATTTAAGGATGAAATTGAAAAGGCTATTAAGGAATTGTTGGAGATGGGACACATCAGACCTAGTTTTAGTCCTTTCGCTTCTTTTGTAGTGTTGGTGAGGAAGAAGGATGGCACAATGAAAATGTGCATTGACTATAGAGCCTTGGATAAGAAGATGATCTAGAACATGTACTCAGCTACATTTCAGTCCTGCATGAACCACATCTTCAAAAACCAGTTAAGGAAGTTATTGTTGGTGTTCTTTGATGATGTTATAATATATAGAAGGACATGGGAGGAACACTTGGAGCATCTGAGTGAAATTTTGAGAATCATGTAGGAACAATCATTGTATGCCAAGGATTCAAAGTGTGAGTTTGTCATGACAAAAATCCTATAATTGGGTCATGTGGTTATTTCCTAGGGTATACAGGCACATAGGGATAAGATTCAAACCATATTGGATTGGCCACCACCCAAGAACCTTACACATTTTCATGGATTCTTTGGGATATGCAGCTATTAAGTGGTTGACATTGTTCCCTAGTAAGTGGTTTTCCTTGAGGATGGGTTTGCTACTAGGAACTCCCTTAAAGAGCCATCGTATTGTTCCTAACCATACTTACCGCTTTCCATCATTATTCCCCTCCATTTCCTTATCTCTTGGGATTCTAGGGTGTATTTACCCAAGAAGGGGTTGTCCCTAATTCTATGGGAAGACCAGAGGGATTGATGTTGGGTAAAAGATAAAATCCTTGTATGAACCTTCCAGATGCTTTGCCTAGGGATCACCCAAGAAAGCAGTGAAACACTTATATTTGAGTAAAGGGGACCCACAATGTAATAAATAATGCTTAAAAGGTTAGTTGAAGGATAGGAGGTCTCATCATGAGCCAACCTATCACATCCATGAATATCTAGTGGTATGAATTTTCCATCATATGGTCACCAAACCAGGGTAATGGCTCTCAGTTACATGGTTGAGAGAAAGGGGGTCTCATCATGAGGGAACCTTATCATTTCCACTAGATGTTTGTGGGTGACATTTCCATTATTTGGTCACCACGCCAGGGTAGTGACCTTCAAACTCTCCTTAAAATTATGAAAGAATAAAAGAATGCAAATTAATGGGCTTGGAAAAAGTGAATTGCAGACGAAGGTACCACACACCCTCTACAAAGGCACCCATGAATGAAGAACTACGACCCCTTGTATGTCATGATCCCTATGCCCATTGAGTCTTGACCCCAACCACCTCACCCACTTTACATGGCTTGGAGAGGGATCTCTTGGAAACTCTCCTTGACCTAGGGAAATATCTACCCAATAGGGCACCTTGTCAACCCTCCCATATTCAATATTGACAAGTCACATAGTGTCTTTGAGCAACTAATTGTTTGATATAGTGATATTTGATGCACATGCTTAGGTGGATCATTTATTGATTGGATTCACTTATGATGATTTTAAGACTTGAGATCCTCATAGGGCGTGCTTGTTTTTCTTTGCAAGATCTAGTTGGGGGACAGTTTTGGAAGAAAAAGCCTAGCTTGGGATTCCATGGGGATACAAGCCCATAGGTTGGATGTCGAGTTTCCACATGTCGTATCAAAGAGATCAAATATTGAAGGCCTAGAGGACAACTGGACGAACCCAGCCCATGCTTCACTTGCCAAATGGCTTGCCTAGGAGAGGAAAAACTTCACCTCCTAGGGCATGACGTCACTTTTGGGGGCTAGGGTTTGGTGGTGATGTAGCCACTCATTAACACATGGAAATTTTGAGGAGGAGGAGGTCTTCACCATGAGGAGATTTCCTAGATGCTTGACATGTGGCATTTGGAGGCCTACCAATCCTTCTCCAACACAAACGACTTCTTCTAAGTGGAAAAAAATCCCCTAAAGGGGATACGTCCATGTAAAATTAGGATTTTATTTATGCAAAAGTGAAACTTTAAATGAATTGTTTAATATTATTTTGTTAAAGGGGGAAATATTAGGGTTTTTGACCCCTAGTCTTGTGGTTTACCCCTTAATATATGGACAAGTCACCTCAGTGACATTTTGTATAAATAAAATATCATAAGATCTCATTGGAACATAACTCTCCCTCTTGTGAGAGGATTTGATCTGAAATTTTCGCTATACTTGGCATATTTTGTCTCTTGTGCACTTTTTTATGGCTATCTCTTGTGAATGGTTGATTAAGGAGTGATGCGCTAGCCTTGGATGAATGCTTTCTAGCTTTTATGGTGGATTGTCTTAGCATCTTTCTTGATTTTGGTATGGTATTATACTCTTATGCTATCATTTTTTCAAGTCAAGGATTGTTTTTCTAGGAGATAAGTGGGAAGTAAGAGCATTTACACCCCCACTCTAGTCTACATCATTTATTTCTTAAAGTTCATTGATATTGCAAGGGTTTGTTTGAGTAAGTAAGAGGATTTACACCCCTTGTTCTCAAACCCTAACTAGAGATAATTTCCATGGGAAGTAAGACGATTTACACCCCCAAGGAAGTAGCATATCTAGTTCATTTATTTCACTGCATTAACCCAATAGTAAAGGAGCTAGTCATCTATTTTTTTCATTGGAGATATAAAATCATTGCCTTGGGAAACATGATTTTTTGTCTTTTGAAAGATCTCTTGCTTGAAGTTGGTTTGCTACATTGAGAGGAGTCTTCCCCTACTAGAGCATCCCCTCTTTCCCGCTACTTTACTTTATGTTACAAACCCTAACCTACAACCATTAGGGCTTATCTAACCTAGATAGATAACTAATCCTAACTCCTAAACTGGCCCTAGACTAACTCTTAAATTTTGCTCATTTACTCTACTAACTAGGGCACATATTTTGGGATAATTGTTGGTATATTTTGATGGTGTAATTTTCTTATATAAGTGACTGAAAGATATAGCCATAAGGCTGCAATTTTCTGCAGAAAATACATGTTTACAACAACCATCTTCTCTTGCCTCTTAAGTGCCATTTTTCAACCTATATTCATTGTTAATCTTGATGTTGATTTGCTCGACTAGTTTATATATTTGTATGATGATTTACATGCTTTATTTTCTTATATAAACTGTCATCTACTGCTGCAAATTAGGGACAACAATATTAACTTGTTGATCCATACTAACATGTATCATTGCAAGTTGGATTTTCTTGTGTCTCGGGAAGGTACAATCATCCAAAGAAGTGTTATACCTTTGTGGAAACAATCACTTGAATTACAAGGCATATCTTCCCACATTTCACTCCATTTAGACTTGACCTCTAGGGGCTCCACTTCCATCTCTATCCATCCCCATCTCATTCCACCTAGGGTCACCGGGATCGCCTCCCTAGAGTGACTTAGTTTCCCTTGGAGTGAAAGACCTACGTCAAGGTGACATTGGGTGTAGGATTCCCAAGTTTTAGCACTTGATTTTGTGGTTGGGATGGGATTTTCCCAACCTACAACTTGCGCTATAACATGTATCATAGGTAATCTTACACGGCCTTTTATTTTTCCACATAGTTGTAGGGATATATTTTGGTACATATCTTTTCAGTTCTCACAGAGCATCATGTACAACTTATAGAGTTCTCAGAGAGCATCAAATTCAATTTTACAGACATAGAGATTCATATGGTTCTCAACATCCCACATGGGGATCTCGTCCCCTTGAGTCGCCATTGTTAACCCTTGGATTTTGACCCTTGAAAATCTTGAGGGTTAAGAGCCAACATGCACTATTTTGGTTGGCATTCAAATATTTTCCTAAAGTTTATCACTTGTGTGAGTCAAAGATTGGTTCCCATCAGAGAAAGGTACATGATCGATATATGGTTGTGTTTTCTTTAAATATAGAGTTAGCTTGGTTTCCCATATATATATAGCTCAAAATTGTTCTACATATATATAATATTGTTCTATATATATATATATATATAAGGTGACCCTACTTTTTAGGAGACAGTGATTGGAGACTCATTTGACAGTTTTGAGCATATAGGGTTGGTCCTTGCATGATTAGGATCCTGATGGCATGTTTTTGGGTGACATGCAAGAACTTGCTATTTTTAGTAGGTTGAGATCCAAGCCTCAAATAAGGATTCTGAGTCTGTAGTATTAATCCTTGAGACATTCTAAGTCTTTTGGAACTTTTTCGGGGTGATTTGTCATCAATTTTTATTTTTAGCAGGTTGAGAATCAGGGCTCACATGTTGATTCTAATCACATACTTGGAATCCTCTCAGAAGACCGAATTTTATGAGTATGATATCATTGACATGAAAGGAAATTATGTTTTTAGTAGTGTCTATTTTTAAACATATGACACATGGCAGTGTTCTCCTAGTCATCTTGGATATTCCTATTTTTAGGAGCCAAACCCTAATTTTAGCAGTTTCTATTTATAGCAGGGGTGGTTGGTTCCCGAGGTGACAAGTGGTAGGGTCAAATTTTGACATGTGGCGATAATTCAGTGTGACATGTGGCATCTACTTGGAATCATTTGGTGAAGGGTTCATTTTCCAAGGTATAAACATTAAAGTAAAATTAAATAAAGTGAACAAAGGGTGTATAGATGAGGTGGCAATCCCATGGAGATGATTGAGCCAATCAAGGATTAATTTTATCTCTTGAGTTCTAACTCTCTATCACTCACCATAACTCCACTTTCCATGCATAAATTCCTCTTAAATCCCATTTAATTGGTCTTAAACACTAAATCCCTAAAATTTAGGGCCCATTCCTTCCCATTGGCTAAATCATGCACACTTTGGCCAAAATTAGTGTTTGAGCATGTGTTGGGTTCCTAAATTATCCCTCCATGTGTTTCTCACTCTCATTAATCCCAAAGAGCATACTTCAACTCCTCATTAGCTACTTCCTATTCTTGGAATGCACCCTCACTCTTCTCTTTTCCCCTCACACGTGTGGCATGTTTCCTCTTGTTTCTTCCCTCCTCCTTCCTTGCATGTGCCACCTCACACACTCTTTCATATATTCTAGCACTATTATTCCATTGAAGCACCTCTTTTAGCTTCCTATTCTCACATGTGGAATTCTATTTCCTTCTAATCCTCTCCTAGTATGCCTCTCCCTATAATTAGGGCGCATTTCTTCTCTCTTCATCATTTTTTTTTTTATTATATCAACTCAATTGGAGGGTGAAAGAATGTGTTAATAGGTATTAAATACTCTGAGTGGCACATGGTCTTGAAGTACCACAGTGATGTACATAGGTACATCCAAACAAATATGGAGTTCCTAGACATCTCCTCACTCGAAGCCACTTACCAATATGTTGTGAAGATTGAGCAAAAGTTCAAGCAAAATAATAAGAGAGATTTCAATTATGCAAATCCATCGAAACAAAATCACTGTAAAGGTGACCCTAACTTCCGAAGAAAAGGATAGAGCAAGGATGGACAGCCCTAGTACAACCAATCCAAGCCACAAGCAAAGAAGGGTAATGGGAATTCGAGGAAGGACACTGGAAAGTGGTGCAAGTTCCACAAAATCCCTTGGCACAACACTAATGAATGTTGCTCCAAATAATCATTGTTGGTTGAGATAAAATCCTCAGATTCAAGTTTTTACTTAGACTCTAATTCGAAATCGGATAAGGAAAAAATGGATCATTGACACAGAAACCATTGTTACCATTACTACCATAAAATTCCAGCCAGAGGAACCAGAGGAGACTAAAGAAGGTGAGCACCTCTTCCACTCAAAAATATCGGTGAAGGGGGGGGGGATCCATTCCATTATTGACAACGGTATCCAGAAGAACCTGATCTCAGCAGAGTTCATCAAGAGTTTGAACCTAAAAATGACACTACATCCTTATCCATGCACCATTAGTTGGCTTAGCTAAGGAAGAGACATGTCATCCAACAATGTCACCTATGTTATGACATCAAAACCTTCAAAGACGAGGTATTGTATGATGTTTTCCCCCTTGAATCTTGTGATGTTATTTTAGGACAGCCATATATGTGAAATTGTTATGTTGTTTATGAATCTAGGCCCCATAGTGTCATTATTACTTTGGGAGGTCAACTCTACAAGGTACTGAAGGCAATACCAACTACTATGGTCTCTTTGATATCCATGAAGTAGTGTATGTTAGCACTATGTAAATTCCCAGAGGTTGTAAAAGGGCAGAAGAAATTTTCAAGAGGTAACCTTAACCAACCACTTTGAAACGGGGATCTAGCCCTACCAGTTTCAGAGAGGGATCTCTCTGTAAGATTTAGATTTGTTTGGATTTTCAGATCTTAAGCTAGTTAAAAAAGAATAGTATCGAGTTGTTTGTATTTTTTAATAAAATGGTTGAATGTCACTTACGCTTCCATTGGGCTATGGGGTTTGTTTTATAAAAATAGAGGTCTAAAGACAGTTTTTTAGAAGATTCGTTTTACAGGGCAAGGTAGTGCAATTACTGGATTCTTTAGAAATAAAATGATGGATTGCTGAAAAGGTGAGGTATCAGTTAAAACAAAAAAGCAATTAAGAATTTCTTTGTTATAACATCAGAAGGAAAACATTTAAATTTGTAAAAGATTAGGAACAGAGTACGCAATGGAAAATTCTGCAACTTTAACTTCTTTTAAAGATTATATTAGAAAAACAACATGATAACTAAGAAAGAAAACTTTTTACGAAGACAGAGGAAACTTCACCAATAGCTAACACGCAGGAATCCTATGAAACGTCTCTTTGTATTACTAGAATAACCTCTTGATAAAAATTACAGCGATTACAACTTGCTCGGGCATAAATTTCAACCCTTAGTACTTCAAATTTTGAAGTATTTATAATCAAAACTTCAAGTGACCCTGTCATCAATGATCAAGATGTGGCAGATGCTAATTTTAACTATTTAGATAACAAGATGCAAAAATATAGGAACTGATGATGATGCATCGAATCTCTCATGTTGATTTTGGGGAAGACCATTGGTGAGTCATTCATATGACTTTGAATGCACTGGACGTTGATTTGGATGAGACCTTTATCTTTACTCAATCAATTCTCACAACTCATCCCATATTTGTGTACCGGGGATGGTAACTTTCAATAGTCGGCGGTAGATTTCATCCATCTCGGTATACTTAGCAAAAGTTGGCTTGGTGAGGAAAATGTACTTGATTATGTGTTGTATGTTGAGGTTAGGCTGCAAAGTCTCCAATAATGCTTTACCTGTGATGGTGCCATGTATCCCTGAGAACTTGGAATTGTCTTTGGCCACGGTGGAAATCTTTTTCTTATAATCGGATAAGGTCATCAATTTATCGTTTAGGACAAGTAAGCCTGGAAGGCCCTTTTTCTGTAAGGCCTCAAGCTTGTTAAAAAACCTCTGAATTCCAATGTCCATGTTCTGATCTTTCTCCTCCAACTGCAACATTAATCCTCTTTTGGTCAACACTCTTTTGACTTCCAGGATAGTCTATGTTCTGTCTTCAACTTTCAGGTTTTCAAGCTCTTCCTTGGATTTTGAATTCTAAAACTTGATGATCTCGTTAGCTGCCGAAGGAATTTCACCCAGATCTCTTCTTATCCTGTCGATGGCCTGCCTACTCTTCAACATCAGATCATGTTTCTCAAACATGATTTGCACCATGGGCCAAATTTCGTTTATGGAGTTGGAGATATCTGTCCAAATATTTTCCTTAGCCTCTGCTAATGTCTTACCTGCCACTATTTGTTTCTGAAGCTGTTGTATTTCCTGCTTGATCTTCTCTCATACTTGTCTCTCAATGTTGTATCTTGTTTGGAAGGAAGACTTGAGTTCCTGGAGACTTTAAACCTCCATATTTAGCCTATTGATCTATGTTCCTTGCAGAGTCATCTCCTCCATGGATTTTGCTAGCTCCATGATTTTTTCCAGTGCTATCAATGGAGTTGCTGATGGAATTTCTGTTGTAGTGGTTGTTGGCACAGTTGTTGTACTGAATTCTGCAAGGGGAATTGCACTCAATGGAATGACTTCCATCGGGGTTGATTGTTCCTTCTCTTTCAATAACCTTTCCAATTCTGCCTCCATTTCCTTTATCTGTGCGTTCTATTGCATGTTTAGCTTCAACAATTCCTCTTTCTCATCTTCTATCTCAGCTATTTCTTTAGCTTGTGAATCCTCTGTTGGTGGCAATTTAAAATGCTTTCTCAGAGATGAAATGTCAACATTCTTTTCCTTTAACATCTTTTCTGTTGCTTTTACATTCGAGGGATCATACCCAATCTTGAGCACTAACTCCTCTCAAGATTTTATTATGTTATCCTTTGCAAAAGAGGATATTTTTTCCAGCTTCAATTGGGTCTGAACATTGTTTAGAGATACCTGTAATTTTGCTGCCATAGAGGAAGCATGTGCCAATGTGGAGAAAACCATTTCTTCATTCTGTCTGTGCAAATCCATCTGGTTAGCAGGATGGACTTGTTTGGTGTCAAAAACAATAGTTGACCTTTTGTAGTCAACGATCTCTTTGGGTTGAGGCATCTGTGCTTGCAGAAATTCCAGATGCATTCTTCCTTTATCTGTGTCAAAAGCTGACAACAATCTGTGTTGTGCTGTGGAGGTTTTCTTCCAGAATTGAGCGTATGTGTTGTTGGTCAGCATCTAGTTCTTATTTTTAATCATGTCATATTTTTTGAAAATGTTCAGAGGTACATATCCTTGTGGAGTTTGGGTGGTCACAATTATATCTGTCTACTTCTTTGAAGAAGAAGTGGACACCACCTGATGTTTTCCCTCAATCACTTTGGCAGAGTAGGGCTCTTCCTCACCAGACATGTGAGTAGCATGAGTGGTTTTGGGTATTTTGTTGTATACCTGAAAATATTTTGTTGATACCTCAGTGGTTGAAGGAGAGGCATCCTTTCTTGGCCTTTTTTCCTTTGGTACCTGTGGAGTGGTAGTCTGTGAAAAAGAGACTGAAGGAGATTCATGTTGCTAAATATCAACCAGAGTATTTTCCTCCCACTCTGTCTGGTTCACATACTTTTCAATTTTTGGTTTGAGGGTGTGAGCATAAGGTGAACTTTTGTTTTTGGATCTCATCTCTGCAATGATCCCACTTGGATCATAACGCCAAATGAAACTGGTGTTGAATTTCATTTCCTTTAATAGTTTATCTGCCTCTTCCCCAGCATCTCGACTGTTGCAGATAAATGGTCATATTTGCCCTTTAATCCTCATCTGTTGTTTTTTCTTCAGAGACACAAAATGAATGTCATCTGAGTTTATCATCTGATGAATATACTCCAGTGCAAATATTCGAATAGGCACATACTTGGGAAATTTGTATGGAGCTAGTTCACACCCATACACTCTAATCTCTGTGTGATTCTGATATAGGAACCAGTCCTCGGTCTTTGCAAGATCCGAAATGTGAATAACTCTTTGGATCTCCTCATTTATCCTTGGTTCTAGTCTTCCATTGAGCATGCTTACCAGTGGGTGATAAAACAACTTGATGAACTATTTGAAACTGAACTCAGTGGAGTTTCTTCTGAGCAGTGACGTCCATGAAGTTATTGCTTGCAGTTTTCTGTCCTTGTCCATTTTCTGCATGAAAAAGGAAAATTTGTCTGCTTGATAGAACATAAACATGTAGGCCAGTATTGAAGAATACCGAAACATGCCTTATGTAGGGAAACTTTCTAATTGCTCGTGCAGGTTTTCTTCCAAAAAACCATTGTAATCAAACTGGGTGACAAATTTCTCTTCAGCAGAGAAAATGGACAAGAAACCTAGGATAGGTTCATCCACCCATTCGTCTGAGAAGTAACCGAGCAAATAAAACAGTGTTGAGATAATCTAATTTCCCTTTTTGGAAAATATGGAGGAATGATACGGAGGATTCTTCTTAGGAAATTGGGCATCTTGTGGAAGGAAAAGCTCAAAGATTTGTGCTCTTTGGGGAAAAGATAGGCTCTGATACATTTCTATCAGAATTTCGATTGTGAGGGGAGAACGGGGTTCAGCTCTGGGTACCTACATCATTTGATCGATGGTCTCGGGTGTAATAAGGAAAAAGGTTTCTCCAGACGAAGATACTATGGCTCTCTGATCAGGGAGGTAGTGTGCTTGGCATTTGAGGGTGAATTCAGGAAAATGATGGACTTGGGGGAAAAGATACAGAGGGAAACTTGACTCCTAGAGCCCAATTTCATCGCTCTGATCGATGAAGGTGTCTTTAAACCACAACTGTAGCTCGACGAAGTTAAATTCAGACCTAGTTTCTAATATTAAATAGTCTTTGTCTACTAATGGGATCCGGTCGAGATTGACAGGAGGTGGGAGAAAAGGATTTTCCTCCACATTTGACTTTTTACTTTTGGGCGCCATTGATTTCCACCGGTACCTGCACACTAAACACACGTTAGAAGGAGAAAACTATGGTTGGATGAGATGTTGCAGAGGCGAAGGAAAATGAGTCTCTGATACGCAGGGAGTGTGAGTGGAATGTGAAAGACTGAAATGGAGTTGGAATTTAGTGAACGGGTATCCGTTGGGCGAAAAAAGGATAGGTCAGGTGAACAACGGGTATGTGGCTAGTAATAAATGGCCAACAGGTCCTTTAGAGCGTGAGGGTGAAAGTTGAAGGGCATCTGATGTGTGTACCCAGTTGACGTGAAGAATGGTGATTGGGAAATGAATGAAAAATATATGAACCGTAACGGTTAGATGGAGGGGACATGCTGACGGGGTCATGAAATGGGACTTGCAACGGGTGGTTTTGGGGTGTGACATTTCTGGATGGCGGTGGTRAGTTGGAAAAATGGAGCGGTAAATGTTTGGAGTGGGGAGGTAATATGCAATGAGATGATGCCACGTAGGGATGGGGCTTGTCTGGACACTGCTTCATTCCGAACCCCCCCTCCCCCCCCCATCRTTAAAGGTAGAAAGGTTGGGGGGGTCCAGGATCTCTTGTTGACTGTTGATCTGAAAAAAGCTAGATCAACTATTTTTCCAAACGCATTCTTTAGCCATCATGTTGGACACCCCCCCCCCCCCACCGTTAAAAGTAGAACAGTCGGGGGGGTCTGGAATATCTTATGGACTGTCCATTTGCGCGTCGGTGGGATAACCGTAGATATGAGTGCACACTTTAATCACTTTTTCGGACACCCCCCCCCCCTCGACATTAAAGGTAGAACAATCGGGGGGTTCTGAAAAATCATCAAATCCGTAGATCTGGGCGCCAAAAACTTAGTCGTAGATCTAGGCCCGATCTTTAATCTCTGGGGCACAATTCAGTATATGAGGCAAAAATTAGGCTTAATGACCTTTTTATGGGTTGTGTGCACTGCTTCCCTTGCTTTTTTCACCATAGGGTTAGAAAAACATTTCACCATCAAGATCATGCATTTTTCATCGATCATCTTACATATTTTATTGAAGAGAAATTAACTAACCTATGTCCTAACCTACTCATTTGCACCTTTAGCCCAACTTAGACTGTTGGGCTAAGAAAATACTCTACCTTGGGGATATTTGACCAAGATTAGACTATTTGGTCAAATTTATTCACTAACTAACCTAATTACTTGGCTAAGACTAGAAAGTTTAGCCAAGCTTATTCACTAATCCTAAATACTTAAAATTAAAAGACTTGGCCATGTTTAAATTGTATGGATCAATTCATTATCATTTCATGGGGCTTTATCCATTTTCTTTTATGCCCTCTTTTTATTTTTCTCATTTTTTTATTTCTTTTCTTTTCTTTTTTCTTTTCTTTTTTATTTTCTTTGTTTTCTTTTCTTTTTCTTTTCTTTGTTTTATTGAATAAAACAATATCTGCAAGTCAAAAACACTAAAGGAACAAAATTACAATCAGTGGTTGATCCTATAAATTATAGGGTTATAACAGTGTAGAAAGGTGGTTTCTCAAACTAGGATATTTTTCCTCTTTATGGTCTGGTTGGAAGGTGAATGGAAGTTCAATACAACCACCAAAACCTCTACACAAGGTCTATCTACACAGCAACAAGAGGTGGACAAGATAGTAGAAGGGCACAGATACATATTTTCCTCACCTACTAGGGCTCATTTGCACTGTCAAGGAAAGCACTCAATTGATTTGAAACCCGATGCTCCGCTACCTAAAGTCCATGTATATAGGAGTTCTATTATGGAGAATGAAGAAATCAAATTCCAGCTCCAAGAGATAATTCTATAGGGCCACATTAGACAAAGCTCCTCACCTTGCAGGGGCCCAATTATTCTAATACAGAAGAAGGACAAGACATGGTGACTTTGTATTGATTATGGATCCCTGAACAAGATCACATTAAATAACTAGTACCCAATCCCACAGATTAACGATCTTCTTCATCAGCTCAAGGGTGCAAAATTTTTCAATAAGATTGATCTGAAGTCAAGTTACCACTAGGTTTCGACTGAGAAAACCGATGTATGGAAGGAAAGCTTAAAGTCTAAAGAAGGTCTCTTCGAGTGGTTGGTCATGCCTTTCAGATTGACTAATTCCCCGACCACATTCATGTGAATGATGGATGATATATTGCAGACATTCACAAACTCCTTTGTGGTCGTATATCTCGGTGACATCCTCATCTTTAGAAAAACCTGGGATCAACATTTGAAGCACGTTCAACAAGTCTTCGACACCCAACGATAGCACAATTTATATGCCAATTTGGAGAAGTGTTCCTTCAACATGCAGAGAATCCAATATTTGGGATACATTGTGGATGATCAGGGTGTGCATGTGGATCCATCCAAGATCTAAGTCATCTACGATTGGCCAGCCCCAAAGACATTGATTGATCTTCGTAGCTTCTTGGGATTATCCAACTTCTACCACAATTTTGTGTTGGGGTTCTCTCATATCACTTGGGCCCTAAGCCAGGTGAACAAGGGTGGAGGGAAGGCCAAATTTGTTTGGTTCGCGTCACAACAGAAAGAATTCAAGGATTTAAAATCTGCCTCTTATCAACACCAGTCCTTATTCTTCCATACCTACAACAACCATTTGAGATTGAGACAGATGCTTTAGATTATGCTATCAATGTATTCCTCACTCAACATGGGCATCTGATGGCCTATCACAGTGAAACACTATCTGATGTTGTTCACGGATACCCCATATATGACAAAGATATGTACTCTATTGTGTAGGAATGTCGACAATGGAAGCATTACATTATGGGGAAGGAAAATATCATCCACACTGATCACAAGCCTCTGTAATTCATGCAGACATGAGGAAAGTTTCAAAATGACTACCATCAGAAGTGGTCCAGGTACCTGCAACAATTCCACTTGAACATCAAGTACAAGAAGGGAAGGACCAACCATGTTGCAGGATGCCTCAGTCGACCCCTTATTTTGGCACTAACCACAATTCTTAAGTCATATGGGAATGCAACCTCCATGTGGCCACAATTATACAACAATGAATATGACTTTGTTGCTACCTATCAGACATTGATCATAGTAAAATCAGTTCCAGACTTTCATCTCCAAGATGGAATGGTGTGCCATCTAAGCCATATATGTGTTCCTTCAAGCAAGCGTGCAAAGTTGATTTGGGAATCCCATTACAGTTATGTGGCAAGACACTTTGGCATGGAAAAAACAATGGTAATACTGCAAAATCATTTTTATTGGTCGAAGATTCGATAAGAATTCCACAAGTATATCATATCTTTCACTTCATGCACCATTTCCAAACCCGTTGTTGGAACACATATATATTTCTAAACTTTAGACTTTAAATAGATTCCATTCCCATTTAAAATAAAAACAACATGCACTTGATTTTCACCGTCGATGAAGTCTTCCATCTAATCCAACGATCCTAATCTCTTAGGAGTTATGGAGTCGCCTACTTGTTAAAGAGTCAAATCACTAAAGAATACTTCGGAGTTTTGTACTTCAGGCATTTCAACATGCCCCACCTTCAAAGTCCCGATACGTGAAAAGCGTTTGATCCTAGTCACCATATACACATATACCTTTCTAAACTTTAACACGTCACTACAGGAAGCAGCCCTTCGGGAAAACGACAAAAGATCTAACTTGGAAATCTACGAAATGTGAAGTCCTGAAATATTAAACCTTGGTTAAATAAACTAATCTCAATTAAAGGTAATTAATAGCTTCACACACTCAGAGTTCGAATATCCACCATCCATCGCATCCTAAATTCATGAAACCCGAACTCTTGAAATGTCTTAAGCATTAAACAGAGTTAATTAAAGATTAAATACAATTAGCGAATAATCAATCACTTCGTGGTTTCGAGCTTCGAAAATCATATATCAAGATGTTATCGGATACCCCGAAGTCCAAAGGCCCGAAACGAATTAAGGTTAAATATGATTAATTAACAGGTTAAACACTATTAGCTCATGTTAATTTTTCGTTGAATCATAGTTCCGGTAAATTCAAATTTCATCTATGCATATCCCGATCACAAAATACCAAACATTAATGGCATTAATGGTCGATCTAGGGAAAAAAAATTCAAATAAGATCTCGGATCACCGCCCAAAATATTTTCATTAAGGAAAGTAAACACATTGTCAGTAAAGGTATACACAAATTGATGCATTTAAGGTGAAAAATATATTGCATTCTGAATTCCATTCACGTTTTTCACAGAGAAAGATTTAGCAAGATAAGAAGTTTTGCGCATTTGTTGTGACATGTAACACAGTGCTAAGTTTACTACTATCATCGCTCCGTGGAAAATGGTTAAAGCGACTGGTGAGATCTCGAGCCAAAACACACATGTCCTCTCAGACACATCATCGAGAGCTATGGAGACCATAAGAACCTGGACGCAGGTCTGTGATATCCTACAATATGAGTTGATCAACTATCCATAAGAATCATATTATGAGGGGACCGAAACTCGGGCGACGAATCTCAAATATGTATCCCAATCAGAGCTGCATAAGATAGCCACACGACCGAGGCTCATGTTGTATAACTAAATGATAGGTTGGGCCTTAGAGAACGTCGAAGTCTCAACCAGGACCATCCACAATTCATAGAAAGTTGTTTTTGGATATTTCTGACCAGACCATATCCAAGTGATGTACAAATTGTCCCCAACATTCAAACACAGTTATAATGCCTCTTTCTTGAAAGAGTTCGTTGAAGAAGAGTTCCCACAAGGTGTAAGGAATTATCCTGACTTGATCAAGGATTGGTGGGCACGCCCTGAGAAATTCATAGCAGACACCCATGGCATATATGTCACTGTATCATTAGACTCTCATATGATGTATGTGGCCATGATGTAATGTAGACTTTTCAAGAAAGATAACTCTACTCACTTCCTGTTATCATGGGTACCGCTCATGCACGAAGTTGCAGAGGGTTTTTCTTTCAATTGGGCCAAGATATTATCAGACAGTTTGGCAAGGGAAATCATTGAATATCAGTCATTGAAATCCAAAGGATGACCCACCACATTTTACATGTCGGCATACCTTATGGATGTCGTTTGTTTTATGACACCATTTCCTTTGATGGGATAGAGCTAGACTCTGACCAGCACTGAACCAATACATTTATATCACTCCAAGTTGTGGGAGGATAAAGTGAAGGACTTCTTCTACGAAATCTGCAACTATGTAGTGGTGTCGATGCATATTTCCCACCTCCCAGGATTTCAGACCATATACTGGCCAACCTGGGAAAAATAGTGGATTCTTATATTGAGGAACACTTATCTTACATCAAGATATTTGGGTGTTATGTTCCTCCGCATGCCTTACCAATATTCCTACCAGATCAATTGGTGTGTCGAGAGGTAGCCCATTAAACTATGCTAGGAGGAATCAGTAAAGATCTCAAGGCAGCGCAGAAAAAAGTGTGGCCCACTTTTCCTTTGCAGGCTGGTACTTTTTCACTGTTGGATTTTGGCCACTCAAAGGTATAGGCCGCATACCTAAAGGACATTAAGCTTGTAAACATTGAATTCAAGAAACACGATCCTCAGAAGGTCATAGGAAATCATATGGCTCTTTACAATTTGAAGATATATGAGCATAAAAATTCCCCATAGGATGAGATATTCTGAGGGGAAATATCTTATCAGGAAGTGTTGAGCTAAGTCCAAACTCTGGTTCCAAATGAATTAGCCGAGTTCTATAATTTCCAGAGACACCGAAGAAACATTTTGCCCAAGGTCTTACAGGGAGAGGTTCTGACATCTCCATCCACTCAAGAAGTTGGGATCCAGAAGTTGGAAGTGGGAAGTTATAGTGGACTAGACACTCAGGAAAATTTGGTGAAAGTGGAGGTTTTGACACAGAGGGAAAATAATACACCATCAAATCAACCTAATGATCAAAATAAAGCTCAAACTGAATTTTTGATCAAAACGAGAGAGGATGCACCGCTATCTACACCATAAAAGTCGGCTACTAATACAATAGGGAAACCATAGACCACCCAAATAGGTGATCCTATTATGTCTTTGACCCCTTTACAGATTAGTCAGGGGAACCCAAGTGCAGAAGTAGTGTTTGTAGAAGATCTTACTCCCATTTCGGTTGAAGAAATGCCCCCTTATGACTTCTTCTTCTTCAACAAGAAGAGGAGGGTTGTATTAAAAAGAGAGATGCACCAAAAGGAGGGTGCGACTGTCAAGAGGCTCAAGGTGTTATGTGATGGACATGCCTTAGAGGAGGTGGAAATCACTATGGAAGTGGCTGGCTCATTGGGATCTTTTACCGCAACAAATCGGTATTTAGTTGGGAATCTGAAGGAACAATTGAAACAAAAGGACATGTTGGTAAGTCAGATGCAATGTCAACTAAAGGCAATGGAATAGAGTGTAAGAGATGATATGAATAGGGTTTTCACCAAATTAGAGCCTGTGACAAACACAAAATTTAGCAACTCAAGTTCAGTCTCGACGAAATGCATAATAATTCACAGGAAAGTAGAGAATTGACCATTCTGTAAGGAGAGTTGGTTAAACAACTACAAGCCAAAATAAACTTGACTGAGAACACGGCAGTATATATGGCGGTTTTCCAAGCTCAGGCATTGGAGGTGCGCGAGAAACTAGAATCAGCACAGCAAAGCCTTTTTACTAAGGTGGAAGCTGTCCAAAACCATTATCGGGTGGTGGACCAGTCTTTAAATAACATTTACTTAAAGGAGAGAGAGGTTATTGCAGCTCAAACTACTTTCTAGGAGGTAGTTGTGTCATCAACAAAAGAGGAAGTAGCCATGGTCTCTAAATTGTCTCTTTCGAAACAAACTTGAGGTGACATAATAATGAAAACCTGGGAGGCCAATTTAGTTGAAAGTAAAAGGTTAACCTGGGAGGTGAAGAAAGCTTGTGAAGAAGCATGTTCCTCACTCAACAAAGAGACACTAAACATTGAAACAGATAGTATCTCTGAATCCCTGGGACAAATCGATATAGCGAAGAATCAACTTGATTCCAAGACGAGTATGGAAGAAGTCTGGGCCGAAATCCTGCAATTGGAACGAATTGAAATTATCCAAATTAATAAGTGGATAGTCAATCCCAGTCTGAGGCTACAATCTATATCTTTAGAAGCCAAGAGAATGGAAGATAGGCTTCCTCACATAGAAAGAAATTTATATACTTTCGAGACGAATGACACAACAACGCCTTCCAGGTTAGTGGTGCAATTCATAAGAAGATGTGTTCAGTGCGTAGAGCAAGGGAAAGCCAACACATCTGGGAACAAATGAGACCACGTGGGAATGTCATGTATATAGGTCATGATTAAAGGCTAGATGTTTCTCAGCTAGATAATAAGAAGGAGAAACGTCTCTGCCAACAGATGAAGGGACAAAGAAGATGGGAGTGAAACTCTTCGGATTTTACATATTGTAATATTTATTGTTTTCAAATTATGAGAATTCCAACCGCTTAGGGTTGAGAACATTTTTTATAAATACATAGTCTAAAGACTTAACACATGTTGCTTCTTTCCATATTGTAACTAAGAAAACTCATCCTTTTGTGAGTATTAATACAAGTGCAGACATGGATTCCAAATTTTGTGTAGTTTGAGTTATGCGCTCCTTTTTGTATTCCATATCTCTAGTTTTCTTTATGTCACTCCTTGATAAGTGAGTGGTTGCAATTTAGTACAACATATACTGTAATCACGTTTTATCGGTTATTTGATAAGCAAGCAGTTTTTCCTCTATATTTTCTATTAGTAAATACAAGACATGCAAGCTACTTGAATCATTGTATCTTAAATCCTTTCAAGGGTGCATTCTATATTTTCTTCTATTGTGAACAAGGTAAGATTCACTTTTCATTGCTGCCTCATTTTGTTTAACAGTTTTGTAAGTTTCTCCCGCATCACTTGATTTTATTATTCAACTCAGACGACGAAACATGGCCTCTATCCTATTTAGTTATTAATTTCATTTGAGGGTTAATTCTTATATAATTAACGGAAGAAAAAGCACCTTTTAAAACATTCCTTAAATTCTTGATGCCTGGCATTATTCTTTGAGCCTTAAGTTTAATCTCAGGAACAACACCCGCCATCAAGAAATAGGGGATATACACCCCTCTGCCTACTCTTGATAGGCCTTGGGAGTCCATCTCCTTGGATTACATTTCCAGTCTACCTTTGACCAAGAATGGTAATGACTGTGTCTTCATGGTCATTGATCAATTCTATAAGATGGTATTTTTGTCACCCTGCAAGAAGAGTATCACAGTCGAGGCCACCGCTAAGTTCTTCTTATACTTTGTTTGGGTTCATTTTGGGCTCCCATGGACTATTTTTTTCGATCAAGACAGTATGTTCCTAAGTACTTTCTGGTCCAGGCTATGGTTGATGATGGACACCAATATGACCAAATCGACTACCTTCCACCCACAAACTGATGGACAAATAGAAGTATTCAAGAGGATGATTGTGCATATCTTTAGTATGTACACTTCCAAACATCTATGCACATGGATGAGAGCCTTCCTTATGTTCAACATAGCTACAACTCTATCGGTCAGATCCCTTTCCAGGTGTGCTTGGGGTCCCATCCATTTCCTCCCATTGATGTAGCTATGCCCATTGCAACTACACAGGAATATTCCTCCCATGTTGAGACCAAGGTTGATCAAGTAGCCAAATTTGTTGAGAAAATCCAACACATCCAACAAAAAGTTCATTATATTTTGCATAAATCCAACACCACGATCAACATTGGGTACCACACAAATTTTAGGTGAGAGATAAGGTATGGTTAAATTTGTATAAAGAGCGCCTCACATGACCCCATTAGAAGCTTTGCCCATTCTGATATAGGCCTTACATTGTCACCAAGGTTGTGGGTGAGAATGATTTTGAATTTAGTATTCTCCCTTTCCTTGGTGTGCACCAGATATTTAATGTGGAACTACTTTGACCATATTTTCCACCTCTCCTGGACACTTCGGATGCGGTCGAGAACTTGGCCCCTACATAATTCAATCCTGAATACATTGAACATGCAAAAATTGATCAGATCATGGACACCAAGACGAAGGGAACCCGCCAATAAAACATCCAACTCTATCGGGTTGTCAAAGCAAGGCAGCTGCTTCGCTAGGGTAAGTGGCTCACTAGGAGTCAAATTCAACAAAATTTTCCCCATCTAATGGAGGAACTTGACGCAATCAGGACCATTTCTCCCTAAGGGGGGAGGACCGATCCAGGTGGATACTAGTGGCCACCCACTTGTTCCACTAATTCAAAATGGTTCCACACCTTGGCAATTTTTCTATGGTTTTTTGGGTCCCAAACTTCTGAGGCCATTTAAGGCCCTAAACAACATTTTATTGGCGTGACAATGCCTAACATGTAGCGAAAGTCATATAATTGGTTAAACGGAATGTGTACTTCTTGGATAGACCTTTCTGACGTGGTACTGAGTGCCCCAAATGGAAATCGTATGCAAAAGTTGTGCCCCCAAGAAGTTGACGTATCAACTAACCACATCGAGGCCCACACAACTTTTGGCGTTTCATCTTCTAGGGTTAGGGTTTTTGATGTTTAGGGTTTTTTCATTGATGCTTTATGTTAAAAGGCATTTTTGGTCTCTTTTTAATTAGCTTATTTCGAATGAGCATAACCGACACATCTCTCTCTTCAGGGATAAGCTACCACCATTCTAGATACCTTGTTTGATTTGCATTTTACAGTCTTTTTGTATTCCAAACAATCATTAATAGAATTTGAGTTTAATTTTATTATTGTGTTTCTTGCAATATCTTTGTGTGTTTCGTTGTTATATCTCTACCTTCATTTCGTTCTCAATATAATCTAGATAAGTTATTGTCATTTTTGTCATCATTATTATTGATGTTAATATTGTCACATATACTTTTATTTGAGTCTTCTTGTCACTCACATTCATTTTGTTGCATTTTATTTAATACCCTTCCTTTCTTAAAAAACACATCTATTTGATGTTATACCAATTTACATATGTGCTAAATAATTTAAGCATTTGATGCAACATAGAGTTTGCAAGGATTGGATGGCACGAAAAAAAATCCAAAAAATTATAAACAATTAAAAATATATATATAATATTTTTAATTATTTATCGACAAGTTCATTAAATAATTTATAACACGAATATTCCACACATGATAAGAAATTTTTTATTACACAAAATTATAGAGTTTTCTTCCATTTTTGGACTATTGCCCTTTGTGAATTTGAATCTCTCTCGTATATCCAACACTAGTCAAACCCATTGTTTTAACTAAAAACAAACTCAATTTGAATTACCAAGGTCTTACTATCAATTCCTTTAGTCCACGTACGCAAGTTGGGTATCCAATGCATAGTGTTGGTAAGCATAAGTGAAACAATAATGTGACCTAAAGGGAAAATACCCATTAAAATCCTTGTTCATTTTTTGATAGGTCCTATGATGGCAGCCACACATTAGTGAATCGTTGAATTCAAAAAAGCTTAAAGGGATTTTGATGAAGTTAACCAAAAATATCAAATTGCATAAAATGTAGCCATGCATCATCACATAATATATTTTGAGAAAGTTTGGAGAAGTTTTGGCAAAGTGTTCTATTTTTTTTTATCATAAGTCATCCATCTCACAACAATGCAACATATATCAAACACCTATGTAGACACAAGCATATCACCACTTGTCTTCCATCCATTTTCTAAAAAAAAAAAAAATTAGGAAAGAAGCTTCTTTAAGTTTGTTAAAGAGTTCTCAAGTAAATGAGCATCACGAATGATTGGTTAATGAATCATATATACTTGCACAAATTATGATTCAATCAATCTTCAATATGTGTAGCTAAGTATGACTCACATTCCTCACCGTGTACTTGTAGATCAACACCACCTATGTGACCATTTCCTTTTTGAGAGATATTGCCACATAATTCGAATTGTTCACCCTTTATCTACTCATACTTATTTGTTTGGCCATTAAGGATAAATAACTCAAGCTTGAAATATTATTAACCTAAAAGAAAAAGAGATTCAAATAAATGGGGAATGCAAATGAAAGTTATGATTTGCCCATGTAGGATCACAGGTTCACCAAAAGAGATTCAAATAAATGGGGAAAGCAAATGAAAGTTATGATTTGCCCATGTAGGATCACAGGTTCACCAAGAATTCCCTTGCATTAGACTACCCTCCCAAGAAATTTTGTGAGCATCTTGTTCACATAATTAGTAAGGAAAATCCATCTAGTGACCACCCAAAATGACCCTAATCCATCTCAAAACCCCACGTGTCTTCATTCACAACCATGTGCTTTCACTTTAACAAAAAAATATTTATAACCTTGTAACTTTGTGCATTTATAAAATCTTTCATCCAAAATTTCTTCAATCACGTTAGGCTACTTGTTTAGAATTGTCTTGGTCCATTTTGTTTCTTGTGCATCTTTAGGCCTATTATCAATACCGTCTTGATATTCATATAAATTAGAAATATCGAAGATGTGAGAAACATCAAAACCACTTGGCAACTCGATTTTATAATCAATGTTCAAGAATTTATATGAAATCTTGAACTATTAGATCTTCTTTGGTTTTAAATTGTTAAAAGTCACTTAAGGAATATCTCATTCCTCAAATGAAATAACACTAAATCTCGTTAAGCAAAACTCTTATCTCTTCTTCTCAAATATATATTTGTCGTATACTTTTGATATGTTTGTTGCAACCATTCATGAATCTGTATATTTACTTTCCTTATGTAATCAACAAAAGACTCTGCATCAAAACTTCTCAAATTTGTATCCAACAAAGTCAACAAATCATTTACCCCCTTTAGAGATCTTCCAAACACAACTTGGAATGCACTCTAACCTATAGATACATTCACATAATTGTTATATATTAATTCTTCATGCACCCAGACTAAATTGAATTGTGTCATTTTCTCTCCACCTAAACTTCTCAACAAATTACCTCAATATTATTTACCATTCAATTTCCCCCCTTTATCTATGGATGATAGAAAAAAAAAAAAATTGCAATCTTGTGCTCATTTTCTTTTGCAAACTCCTCCAATAATTGTAATACCCCTAGGTCGAACCCAATTGTAAACGTAAATGCAAATGTACTTAAGTTGGTGAGTTGTTTGATATCATTTTTGTATGCACCTTCCATGGTATAGTGCGCACATGTACTACGCACTAAAACGATGAAGTGTGCACATTCCAAGATACCGCACATGGCCAACTTAAGTGCGCACGATTTTGAGGCCATGGAGCTTTTATGTATATGTTGTGTTTTATAGGCTGGTGATCCAGTTATATAAGCTAGGAGGCTTATGTTTTGAATTAGACCAAAGAGCCTAGATGCTAAAGGCCAATGAGCCTATTTTTGTATATGCCTTATCATTAATATAATACATCGTTGCGTGTAGAGTGATCACGATAAAAGAGTATGGGGGACTAAACTCCACTAGTTAGGGAAAGGGGGGGGGCTAAAATTTAAGGAAAAGGGCTAAGTTAGGGAGCTTAAGCCAAAAAGGAATATTATATTAATATTCTTTAAAGTATAAAGTATGGATAATTATTTTATCCTAAGTTCTAAGGATGGGGACAAGTGGGCCAAAGAATCTCCCAACATGACAAGTGTCAAGTTGGGAATATGCATACATATAGTTTGGACTTAGTTCATTTTCCATGCATTCATTCATTCCATCGTCATCCACTCACTCATTCAGCTGTCCTATGTACCTTCATATACCTGTATCCACACATGTACCTGTATTCGTACCCATACTTGTATTTGTACCTAGTTAGCTTGGGAGTTGGATTGAAGAGGCGAGTTGCCAGGCCCATGAGCAATTTCTCTCTAGGTGAGAGAATTGTTGGGAATTGATTTCCCAAAGGTGTCAAACTACAGCTACAGGGCTCTGAGACTTCCTGTCTGGCCTGTTGTTGAAGCCCTAGAAGGGAAGTGGGGCAGTCGAGGGACTGTTGAGCAGAGAATGGGCACACTTCCTAGGGTGGGACATGCATGTGGTGAATGAGGAACTATAGGCCGTTAGTTTGAGTTGGCACCTGTGATGGAGTCCTTCATGTTGTATGAGATACATCAACCGAGTTAGGAATCCCCTTTACCCAGGTGGAGTTTAGTCCCAGCTCAGGGGTGACCACTTCTGAGAGTGATGAGCAGCGTGGTATAAGGTTGGGAAGTTCGTAGAAGGTCTGCACACAGTTGGTGATATTTTTACCAAGAGAAGTGTCAATTGTGTGTTAAATTACATGTTGCATTATTATTTGTGTGTTTAATTTTATGGGGTTTTCCTGTGTGTGGTTTATACCTGTCTTTTTATTTATGGTTATTGTCTGTCTATGATGCATGTATATGTTACTGTTATTTCCATATGAATCTGTGCATTTACATAATGTATTTTTTTGTTTTAAGTTTTATATTTAAAGTTCTACAAGAGTTTATGTGTGTATATGTTTTAATTTTCATATAGTTCGAATTATTTTACGTGGCATAGCCCAGTTGGATTCTAGGGATGTTACAATATGGTATGAGAGCTCCAATTTTCAACATTAAGCTTGGATGGGCCGATAAAGTTTAATTGAAGGAAAATTTCATTGAGGATTGATTTCGAAGTGGCCTAATTTCAAGTTACAAAGCGTCCATGGTAAAAATTAGAAGCAATTGTGTGGAATTTGGGAAAAACCCCAATTTTTGTTGTTAAATTCATGGGGAAATTGAGAAATTTGGCCAAGTAGTGAGATATTTCTAATTTAATATATGTTCTAGCAAATTCAAGCCTAGAATTGGTTGAATTTGAAGTTACAGGGAAACCATGACATATGGAGTGATATTAGTTGATTAAAATTCTCAATTCATGAATTGAGTTTGGGAAAAAATTGTTCTAGAAATGTCAACCAACAATGATTTGTTGTTGCAGAGGTTGAATTGTTGTTATTAGGGTGAAATTAAACAAATTTCATAGTTGCAGAATGTCTATGGTGAAAATCGGGAAAAAGTTAGGCAAAAGCCCCAATTTCTGCAGCGGAATTCACGAGGAATTGTTGCGCATAAAAATGAATGTGTGTAGGTGGGCGCACTAAAAATGCATGATGCACAATGAAAAGCTTGTGATATATGGAAAAATATTGGCGCGCGGGTGCGCGTGCTAAAATTTGGCGTTGTGTAGTGCAGAGTGGCATTGTGCGGAAAAATATTGGCGTGCGAGTGTGCACACTAAAATTTGGCTCTACACAGTGTAGAGTGGCATTGCGCGAAAAAATATTGGCGTGCGGGTGTGCATTCTAAAATCTGACGTTGCGCAGTGCAGAGTGGCATTGCATGGAAAAATATTGGCGTGCGGATGCACGCGCTAAAATTTGGTGTTGCACAGTGCAGAGTGACATTGCATGGAAAAATATTGGCGTGTGGATGCACGCGCTAAAATTTGGCGTTGCGCGGTGTAGAGTGGAATTGCACGAAAAAATGTTGGTGTACGGGTGCGTGCACTAAAATTTGGCGTTGCGCAATGCAGAGTGACATTGCACGGAAAATTATTGGGACGTGGGTGTGCGCACTTACAAATTGGCACTGCGCAAAGCAGAGTGGTAATGTGCGAAAAATATTGTCACGCGGGTGTGCGCACTTAAAATTTTGCACTACGTAGTGCAGAGTGGTAATGCGCAAAAAATATTGGCGCGCGAGTGTGCACATTTAATTTTGGTGTTGCGCAACGTGGAGTGATAATGCGCGGAAATTTTTTGCGCGTGGGTGTGCGCACTAAATTTAGCATTGCGCAGTGCGGATTGGGTGACACATGCATAATACTAGTGTGTGCGGTGTGCACATGCATAATAATGGTACACATGGTGTGCATAGTATTAACAGAGTGCAGAGGAATTTTGTTGGCGCACGCACAATGTGGGTAAATGTTGTCGTGTGATAGTTTAGTTAATAGTGCATGTGGAGTACTGGTGCATGGTGGGGGCGTATTAAAATTTGGCATGATGCAATGCGTAGAGTAAAATGCGCGGGGCACAAAAAAATTGCGCACAACAGGTATTAGTGCAAGAACCAAAATTGCATGCAAAATATTAGTGCGTGACACAAAACAATTGTGCGCAACAAGTATTAGTGCAAGAACCAAAATTGTACGCGGTGGATATTGGCGTGCGAAAAAAAAGTAGTGTGCACCAGTTATTGGCACGAAAAATAAGTGATCCACATTAGTTATAGGTGCGTGGAGCATGCACTACCTTATGGTATTGTTGTGCATGTTAAATATGGGTGTACAGGCTCAAATTTGTGTGCGCGAAGTCGTTTGGATGGTCTACAAAAATAGAAAACCAGTGAATTTATGAAAAAGTTTATATTGTTTGAAGATCATGTTTTTGTAGCGATTTTTTAGGCCCTAATGAAAGATCTCGGAGAGATCTTTCTAATGGTGTAAATTGTTCTTCAAACGGATCTTTTATGAGGAAGTTACAAGACAAACAATGAAGAGTAAATTTTAAGACCCAACTAACTTTGAAGGGCCATAACTTTCTGCTCCGGAATCAGATTGAGGCGCAAGAGCAGTCTATGGAAATCTATTGAACCATATAATATATTCCTACAGATTAATTAAATTTTTGGGATGTTAAAAATTTTTAATATGGCAGAGAAGGTACATTTAGCATTCCATACCAAAAACACTAATTGGCATAGAACTTCAGCAGGTTGTAACTAGAAGCCCAGAACCCAGAAATAGGTGAAACTTGGACAAACTGTCCAAAATATGTATATGAAGAAACCCAATTAAGATCCTACTAAAAATCCAATGGATTAGGTGCAAAAATGCATAATTGTACCAAGTTGAAGAGTGAACAGAAAAATTAATGGACAATTTTCAAATAACCATAACTTTCTTCTCAAGACTTAGAATTGAGCATGGAACAAGGTGTTGGAAAGGTCTTGGACAAAAGAATATAATTATTAACCCAAAAAATTAATCTAGGCAATCAATTTTTCAGGAAATCAAAAGAAATAATTCTGATATATTATTGAACCAGAATGGTTCATATTTTTCATGAAATTGTTGAAACAATTAGTCTGACAAAGTTCTGTTGGCTGCAAATTTTTCAGAGTTAACAACAACTAGATTAGATAAGGATCAACAAAGAGTGTAGGAGGAATGGAATATGCACAAGGGTCTTATAGCTAAGAATATGAGATCATAGGGATGGATGTCCATACGAGCATTGAAGGAACAAACTCCAATGGACATGGAGAAGGAAGGGATGAAAACATGAATATGGTAGAGACCATTAAAAATTTTCAGAAGGATGTCCAAAGACATAAAGATGATAATGAAAGGATTATTAGAAACAAGAGGAATTTAACATGAATTTAATGCAGAACTTGAACAGAATAGAAAAAAAAATTGGATAACAAGAGTGGCTCAAGCAAATCAGGAAGTCACAGGTCTCCTGATGAGAAAAGAAGAACCAGAAGTGTTAGCATACATCACCATCACTCCCTGAGGAATTCCAATAAGAGAGAACCCAACAGCTCAAGTCCATCCCCTGTTAGGAATCATAAGAGGTTTGGGGTGAATGAGCTACGAGGAGAAATGAACAAAATCAAACCTCCTACATTTGATGGTGAGCACAAGAAGGATGAAGATGAAGAGACATGGTTGTTGGTCATGAGGAAGTATTTTCAATTGCATAATTATTATTCTCATGCAGAAGGAATAATTGTCATATATCAACTCAAGGGAAAGGAATCCATGTGGTGGGATCAACTTGTGCAGGTGGAGCACATTAAAGAGAAAAATATTACTTGGAGGGAATTCAAGAATTATTTTGAAAGGAAATACTTGACTAAGAGATACTATGATAAGAAAATGAACGAGTTATTTGAACTCAATCTTGGGAGTATGACCATAGATAAATATGAAATAATGTTTTTAGAACTGTTGAAGTATGCTTCTTTCATCAAGGATGAGACAGTTAAGATTCAAAGGTATTTGAGTGGATTGTCATCATTCATCAGTGAAAAAATACAATATGATGATCCCAAAACATTGGAGGAGACCTAAGGTGAGTTAAATTCCTATATGATCAACAAAAAGCAAGGCCAACTTTCCAAAAAGCATGGGAAGACAAAAAGAAATTCAAGATGGATCATAGGAAGAAGGGAAATAAGCCACCATTCTTCAGAAATAATCCTCGGGGAAAACCAACTTCTAAAGAACCCAGAACGATTGAGATGGGGGGTCAAAGTCCAAGGAAGCCACCTATTCAATGTTGGGGTTGTAAAGGAGATCATATGTTTATAGATTGTCCTCAGAGAGGTGAAAAAGTGAAGATTTTTCACAATGTTCAACAAGCTGAAACAGTGGAAGACATGGGAAGAAATGTACCAAGGTTCTATGCAGCCTTGGACAACAAGCAAGCAGAGTATCAACCACATATGATTGAGGTGGAAGGTATGATCAACAACCAAAACATTGTTATTTTAATTGATTCAGGAACTAGTCATAGTTATATAGATCCTAAGATGGTGGAAAGTTTGCATTTTCCAAGAAGCAAGCATGAAAAATCTTGGTTGGTGTAGTTGGCTACCGGAGCCAAAAGAAAAGTTAATGAGATGGTTAAGTCATGTCTTATGGACATGAATGGACTGAACACTAGGGAAGATTTGAACATCTTTCCTTTAGGTTCCTATGACTATCTAATTGGGATGGATTGGTTGGACCAACATCATGCTATCCTAGACTGTCATAACAAGGAATTTACTTTCTTGGATGACGAAGGGAACCTAAGGAAAGTGCAGGGAATTCTCAAGGCAGTACCATAAGAGAAATTTCAACATTGCAGCTGAAGAAATGTTACAGAAAAGGGTGTCAAATATTTGTAGCAAATATGGAAGAGACACCTAAATATAAGGTGTCAAATATTGAAGATTATGCAGTCCTAAAAGGGTTTGAATATGTGTTTAAGGAAATAGCAAGATTACCCCCTAAAAGAGACATTGATTTCTCCATAAATTTGATTCCTGGAGCAGCTCCAGTATCCAAGACTCCCTACAGGATGAGTACACCATAATTTAAGGAGTTGCAAATGAAACTTGAAGAGCTCTTGAAAAAGGGGTATATACACCCAAGTGTGTCACCTTGGGGTGCCCCAGTTTTATTTGTGAAGAAAAAAGATGGAACATTGAGATTTTGCATTGACTTTAGTCAGTTGAACAAGGTAACTGTGAAGAATAAGTATCCTTTGCCAAGGATCAATGACCTCTTTGATCAACTGAAAGATGCAAAAATATTCTCCAAGATTGATCTTAGGTCAGGTTATCATCAAGTAAAAATTAAAGAAGAAGACATCAACAAGATTTCTTTCAGAGCAAGGTATGGTCAATATGAGTTCACAATGGTGCCCTTTGGATTATCAAATGCACCAGTTGTCTTCATGTGTTTAATGAATGGTATTTTCAAAGAATACTTAGATAAGTTTGCCATTGTATTTTTTGATGACATTCTTATATATTCTAAGCCAAAGGAAGAGCATGAACAACACTTGAGGATGGTATTACAAGTATTAAGGGAGCATCAGTTGTATGCCAAATTGAGCAAGTGCTCATTTTAACAAAAACAAATTCATTATTTGGGACATATCATTTCAGAGGATGGGATAACAGTGGATCCTGAGAAGATAGAATCCATTAGAGGATGGTCAGCGCCAAAGAATGTGACGGAGGTCAAATCATTCAAGGGCCTTGCAGGATACTATCGGAGATTTATTGAAGGATCCTCAAAGATTGCACTCCCAATCACTTCCTTACAAAAGAAGGGTGTGAAGTTTCAGTGGACATTGAATTGTGAAAAGAGTTTCCAACACTTGAATAAATTATTAACAAGTTCTCCAATACTAAGGATTGCAGATCTAAATGAAGACTTCATTGTATGCACCGATGCATGTAAAGAAGGACTTGGTGGAGTCCTTGGTCAAAATAGGTTTGTGGTATGTTATGAATCAAGGAAGTTGAAGGAGCATGAAAGGCACTATGCCGCTCATGATTTGGATTTGGCAGCCATAGTGCATGCCTTGAGGAAGTGGAGGAACTACCTCATGGGGAAATGTTTGAGCTGAGGACAAACCATAATGGTCTGACATATTTATTTGATCAACCAACTCTAAATGCTAGGCAAAGAAAATGGTTAGAATTTCTCAATGAATATGACTTTGATATAGAGCATATCAAGGGGAAAGAGAACAAAGTAGTTGATGCACTCAGCAGAAGAGTGCATGAGTTGCATGCTACAACCATTAGCATGTACCAATCAGATTTGAAAGACAGAATCATAGAGGATGCAAAATCAGATTTTCAATACAAGGAATTAGTGGCAAAATTACAACAAGGTATTTTGCAGAAGAAAATTGAAGACTATAAGCTAGAAAATGATGAAATTTTCATATACTGAGGAACAATTTGTGTACCAAATTCCCATGAATTGAAAAATATGATATTGAGAGAAATGCATAATGTACCTTATGCTAGGCACCCAATTTATCAGAAAACTATTGCAGTTGTCAATAGCCAATATTATTAGTCATGCATGAAGAAAGAAGTTGATTTTATTTCCAAATGTTTGGAATGTCAAAAGGTAAAGGCTGAGCATAGACACCCAACTGGTTTGCTACAACCATTACCCATTCCTGAGTGGAAATGAGAAGTTGTAACAATGGATTTCATCACCCAACTTCCCAGAACAAACAAGCAACATGATTATATCATGGTAGTGGTGGATAAGCTTACTAAAGCTACGCATTTTATTTCAGTTAAGCTCACTCACAAGGAAACCAACATTGTTTATGTTTATATGAGAGAAATTGCTCGAATACATGGTATACCCAAGACAATTTTGTCTAAAAGAGATCCAAAATTTACCTCAAAATTTTGGAAGGAATTATTTAATGGATTTGGAACAAATTTAAATTTTAGTACAACTTATCATCCAGAATCAAATGGACAAACATAGAGAGTGAATCAAGTGATTGAGGATATGTTGAGGATGTATGTGATGGATAAACCATCAAAATGGGAAGACTACCTACACTTAGTAGAGTTTTCTTATAACAATGGGTACCTAGCATCTCTAAAGATGAGCCCATTTTAGGTGCTTTATGGCAAAAAGTGAAACACACCGGTAAGCTGGGATAACCCAGCAGATAGAGTAGTGGTTGGGCCAGATTTACTTAGGGAAATGGAGGAGAATATGTTGAAAACAAAACAAAATCTAAAGGTTTCCCAAGACAGGCAGAAAAGCTATGTTGATAAGGGCAAAACTCACAGGGAATTTAAAGTGGGTGACCATGTATTATTCAAGGTTAATGCCAACAAAAGTTCATTGAAGTTGGGAAACTGTTCCAAGTTGGCAGCTAGATATTGTGGACCATTTGAAATCCTAGAAAGGATTGGTCCAGTAGCTTATATGGTTGCATTTCCTGCATCTATGTCTATTCATAATATATTCCATGTATCATTGCTCAAGAAATATATACATGATGTTGATCATGTAATTGATTGGAATGTGATTCAGGTGGAGCAAGAAGGCGTTATTCAAGTGCATCTGATACGCATTCTGGACCGAAAAATAAAACATCTTCGGAATCGAGCCATAGGGCTTGTAAATGTCCAATGGACCTAGTATGGTCCTGAGGACGCTACTTGGAAGCATGAGGATGCAATGCGGGCAGAATACCCACATCTTTTTGAAGATTTTGGAAATCTTGTTGATATGTGTACATAATGCACTGAGGACAGTGCATAAATAAGGGGAGGGGATTGTAATATCCCTAAGACAAACCCAATTGTAAATGTAAATGCAAATTTACTTAAGATGGTGAGTTGTTTGATATCATTTTTGTATGCACCTTCCATGGTATAGTTTGCACATGTATTGCACACTAAAATGATGAAGTGTGCACATTCCAAGATACCGCGTGCAACAAACTTAAGTGCGTGTGATTTTGAGGCCAGGGAGCCTTTGTGTATATATTTTGTTTTATAGGCTGGAGAGCTAGTTATTATAATCTAAGAGGCTTATGTTTTGAATTAGGCTAGAGATCCTAAATTCTAAAGGCTAGTGAGCCTATTTTTGTATATGTCTTATCATTAATATAATACATCGTTGCGTGTAGACCAACCACGATAAAAGAATATGGGGGACTAAACTCCACTATTTAGGGAAATGGGAGGGGATAAAAGTTAAGGAAAGGGGCTAAGCTAGGGAGCTTAAGCCAAAAAGGAATATTATATTAATATTCCTTAAAGTATAAAGTATGGATAATTATTTTATCCTAAGTTATAAGGATGGGGACAAGTGGGCCAAAGTAGCTGCCAACATGACAAGTGTCAAGTTGGGAACATGCATACATATAGTTTGGACTTAGTTCATTTTCCATTCATTCATTCATTCCATCATCATTCACTCACTCTTTCAGTTTTTCTTTGTACCTTCATGTACCTGTATCCATACTTGTACCTGTATATGTACCTATACCTGTATATGTACCTGGTTAGCTTGGGAGTTGGACTGAAGAGGTGGATTGTCAGGCCCATGGGATATTGAAGAGGCGAGTTTCCAGGCCCGTGAACAATTTCTCTCTAGGTGAGAGAACTTGTGGGAATTGATTTCCCAAAGGTGCCAAACTACAACTACAGGGCTCTGAGACTTCTTGTTCGACCTATTGTTGAATCCTTGGAAGGAAAGTGGAGTAGTCGAGGGACTATTATGAAGAGAAGGGGCACACTTCCTGGGGTGGGACATACATGTGGGGAATGAGGGATTGTAGGCTGTTAGTTTGAGTTGGCACCTTTGACAGAGTCTTTCTTGTTGTTTGAGATACATCAGCCTGGTTAGGAATCCCCTTTACCCGGGTGGGATTTTGTCCCAACTCGGGGGTGACCACTGCTGAGAGTGATGAGCAATGTGGTCTAAGGCTGGGAGGTTCGTGGAAGGTTTGCATGTAGTTGGTGATATTTTTACCAAGATAAGTGTCAATTGTGTGTTAAATTACATGCTGCATTATTATTTATGTGTTTAATTTTATGGGTTTTTCCTGTGTGTGGTTTATACATGTCTTTTAATTTATGGGTACTACATGTCTATGTTGCATGTATATGTTACTATTATTTATGCATGAATCTGTGCATTTACAGAATGTATTTGTCTGTTTTAAGTTTTATATATAAATTTTCGCAAGAGTTTCTGTGTGTATATGTTTTAATTTGCATACAGTTCAAAAACATTTATGTGGCATAGCCCAATTGGATGTTGGGGATGTTACAATAAAGCCTAAAATTTTTATTATCTTGGGTGAGCTAACAGGGCTATCATCATACCCTCATAAAACTCATAAACCACTTGAAAACTCATTTTTATAAGCATTGTTTGATAAATCGTACATGGTCCAATCTTGATTTCGTTTTATAGATGAGCTAACACCAAATCCCCTTTAATGAATTGTTTCTCTCTTCTTCTCAAATCTAGACTAATCTTATAGTTATAAGAAGTTTGTTTCAACTGCTCACAATGTAATACCCTAGTTTCACCTCCAAGTTGTAAAGTGTATATGTATAGAGGTTATATAGGATGGTGAGATGATAGGTCAAATTCCATGTTACCTTGGTCAACCTAAACTAATGGTCGATTGGGTCGGATCATCCATAAAGTTGATGGAGATGTTACATGGGTCGACTGCCTAATTAATTCGACTTCCTAGATGGTGTGTTTTGGGTCGGAGAGCACATAAAGAGCAAGGTTGAAAAGCCTATCTATGTAAGTGTACATGAAATCTCATTAATGAAATACATCACGACTATAGACCAAGTCATACAAAAAGAGTATGGGGGGATAGAATCCACAAGAGGGAAAGGTGATGAGGTTAAACCAAGAATTGTTTCCTAAGCCAAGTACATAACCTTATTTTAGTCTAAAGTTGATTTATGAGGATATATTCCTAATTCATAAAGGCATGCTATAAGATTAAGTCACAAATTTATGTACTTTATCCTAAGTTTCCAAAGTCACGAGAAGAGTTCCCAAGTGGTGGGAGTGCATTTCTTAGACTTGCACTTGTCAAAAGGGTGTCATACACATATAAGCATGATTTTGTAATGGAAAAGGGTTCATTCCTAGACATGGTGAAAACTAGAGTAGAATGTGAACCTGGAGATATACTGAGACCTTGTATCTTGGTAAACTTTGTGAATATGAGGTAGGATTATGTTGCCAATTCTCCTTGGGTTTTATTTGGGAAGGATGGAGCATTGGAGGGGGAATTGAGTGGGTAGGATTTCCCAGTGTGTGAGACTTGGAGGATTCCTGAAGACTCCATTAGTGTAGTTGGAGTTCCTAGATCCATAGCTCTAAGACTTCGTGTCTGACTTGTGTTAGATCCTTGGAAGGTAAGTGAGACAACTTGATGGAAATCTTGAGGGTACACTTCCTTGGGTTGTGCAGGTTGAGGGGAATGATATTTGTTGGATGGAATTGTTGTCATAGTTTGCTACCTTGGTATAAATATTTGTATTGATCATAATACCTAGTTGGCTTAGGTATCATTTTCCCTAGTGGAGTCGTATCCCTAGCTCAGGGGTGACCTAATATTGAGAGAGATAGAACAACATTGTCTATGGTTGGGTTTAATGTTCTAGGTTTGCAGTGAGTTAGTGATTACATAAAAGACAAGTGTTCTTGTTATGGTATTTTTATGATTTTTATGATGTGTATTTTATGTGATTAATTTTGTTGTTATGCATATTTATATTTATGTATGTTATGTTGTTTTTTTTCCTTGGAAAAATTCCTAGGGAAACCCACTAGGCATTTCCCCTCATTTTGTGGATGGTACCTAGGGTAAACTAGATTTCGTAGAAAGTCGAGGATTGTTCAATATCGTACTCATTTAAGAGATCAACATGTCATTTGCGGGAATTGAACCTGGGTGGGGGGGAAACACCCCTCAACACAAAACACTTTGGCTAAACCCAATTGACTCTATATGTTATGTTCTTATGCATGGTTATGCATGTTATTAGGATTTTATATATGTACCATTTGTAGGGAATAATTATGATATGGTATCAAAATTGTTAATTATGGAAATATGAGCCAAGTTGGACAAAATTAAAAAGCATTACATGAATATAGTCAAAATTCTAGTAACATGGCTAAGATAGGAGTTTGGGCACTTTACAAATTGGTATCAGAGCTATGGTTACAACACTAGGGTTGTATGGGACAAACACTAGTTCGAGTGACTATGCTTAAATTACAACTACAAACAAAGTGTTGGACAAAGGTTTGTATGAAAAAATATGTGTAAAGAATGTAATTGACAAATTGTGAGTATGGAATTGTCCATATGTGGCCAAATTCATTGCACGGATGCATGCAATGAAGGCCTTGGTGGATTCCTTACACACAATGGACATGTGGTATGTTATGAGTCAAGGAATTTAAAAGAGCATGAAATGAACTACGCCACACATGACTTACAATTGGTATCTATAGTTCATGCCTTAAATATGTGGAGGAATTATCTCATGGGTAAAAAGTTTGAGTTGAAGATAGACCACAGTGGTATGAAGTATTTTTTTTGCAACCGACATTGAATGCTAGACAAATTATATGGATGGAATTTATCGGCGAATATGACTTTAATAACAATCACATCAAAGGAAAGGAGAATAAAGTAGTCGATTCACTCAGCATGAGGGTGCATGAGAAGCATGATACAACCACAATTATATATAGATCTGATTTAAAAGAAATAATTTTGGGAGCTACAAATTTAGACCAACATTATTTACAAGTCAAATAAAGTGTAGAACAAGGTAATTTACAACAAAAATTCAAAGATTATAAAATGGCATAGGATGGAATCCTCTTTTATAGGAACAAAGTCTATATTCCTAATTCTTAGGAATTGAGAAAGCTAGTGTTGAAGGAAATGTAAAGTGTACCCTATGTTGGACATCCAAGGTACCAGAAGACAATTGTAGTTGTAAGAAACCAATACTTTTGGCCAGGTATGAAGAAATATGCAGTTGATTATGTTGCTAGCATATGCATGGAATGTCATAAGGTAAAGGATGAGCATAGACATCGAGTTGCATTTCTACAGTCGTTTCCTATTCCTAAGTGGAAAAGGGAGATTGTCATAATAGAATTTATTACCAAGCTGCCCAAAATAGTGAAGCACCATGATTCCATCATGGTAGTGTTGGATAAGTTAACAAAAGCTACCCATTTTATTCCAGTGAAGTTAACACACAAGGTAGCCAACATTGTTGAGATCTGCATGAAAGGGATTGCTAGAATACATGGTGTGCCTAAGGAAATAGTATCTGACAAGGATCCCAAATTCACTTCAAATTTCTAAAAAGGATTGTTTAAGGAATTTGGGACAAATTTAACTTTTGGTACAACATATCACCCAGAGTCAGATGGGAAGACTAAAAGGATCAATCGGGTGATTAAAGAAATGTTGAGGATTTATGTTATGTACAATCCTTCCAGGTGAAAAGACTACCTTCATTTGGTATAATTTCATATAATAATGGGTACCAAACATTTTAGAAGATGATCCCATTTGAAGCATTATATGGAAGAAAATGAAACACACCACTGAGTTGGGACAACCTAGCTGACATAGTGATTCTTGGGAAAGAGCTTCTCAAGGAAATGAAAGAGAATATGGTTAGAATAAAACAAAACTTAAGGGTTGCACAAGATAGGCAAAAAAGTTATGCTGGCAAAGGAAGAACACACAAATAATTTCTAGTAGGTGATCATGTATTTCTAAAGGTCAAATCTAAGAAAAGATCGTTAAAATTGGGAAGCTGCTTGAAATTCGAAACACGTTATTTTAGGCCATCTAATATTTTGGAAAGAATCGATCATGTTATATACATGCTAGATTTGCCTACATCCATGCACAGACATAATGTGTTTCATGTGTATTTTCTTAAAAAACATGTGCTTGATCCTAATCACATAATTGATTGGATTGTGATTCAGGTGGAGCACAAGGGAAACTTCTAGGTATACCTGGTGTGCATAATAGATAGGAACATCAAGGTGATTTGGAATCAATTCATCATCCTAGTAAAGGTTCAATGGACCTACTATGGTCCTAAAGATGCTACGTGGGAGCATGAGGATGCCATGTGGGAAAAGTACCCATATATTTTTGAATATTTTGAGAAATGTTGATTGTACATTAGTATATGATGCACCAAGGACAGTGAAAAAATAAGGGGGAGGGGAATATTATACCCCATTTTCACGCCCAAGTTGTAAATTGTATATGTATAGAGGTTATATAGGCTAGTGAGCTAGTAGGTCGAATGACATGTTATCTTGGTCGACTCGACCTAACAACCGATTGGGTCGACTACTCAGTCGACTCATCCACATAGTCAATGAAGATTTTACATGGGTCAACTGCCTTATTAGGTTGACTTCCTAAATGGTGTGTTTTTGGTTGGAGTGTCTCTAATGTTTTGGAATAGAGATCCAATCAAGATTAAGACTAGAGAGACTCTTTATGTAAGTGTACATGAAATCTCATTAATAAAATACATCATGGTTGCAGACCAAGCCATAAAAAAAGAGTATGGGGGGTTAGTACTCCACAAGAGGGAAAGGTGAGGGGGATAAACCAAGAAATATTTCCTAAGACAAATACATAATGTTATTTTAGTCTAAAGTCACTTTATGAGGATATATTCCTAAGTCATAAATGCATGATATAATCCTAGATCATGTCTTTG
>ML778666.1:27810-41270 GCA_009831015.1 Picea engelmannii | reverse complement strand
TTTTATACAGAAGCATCCAGGGTTACTCAAGCGTTGCGGACAACACTTGTATCAAGGGGAGGGGCATGTTAAGCCCCAATATTGGCTCATTACCCCTTAATTGGGGAATATTATATTAGTAATGTTATTTTATTTATGTTGGCTTTGGGTCATTAGTTGTAATTATACCTCCTAGTATCCTATATATACCAAGGAGACATTTTCATTTTGAATCATCTTGTACTTGAACATTTAAGTGGGGTAAAAGGAGGTTTCTCCCTCAAAGAGGCTTATTATCTGAAATTATCCCTTTTTCAAGGCGTTGAGTACTTTTTCTGAGGTTTTTCTATGCTATATTGATATTTGGTTCCTAACAATGCATATATAAGCTTTATTTTCTAATGGAAAGGGATTCATTCCTGGTCATGGTGAAAACTAGAGTGGGGTTTGAGCCTGGAGAGTTACTGAAACCTTGTATCCTGATAAACCTTGTGAATCTGAGGTAGGATTCTATTTTCAATTCACCTTGGGTTTCCTAGGGGAAGGATAAATCCCTGGAGGGGGAATTGAGTGGGTAGGATTGAGTGGGTGAGGCTTAGAGGGTGCCTGAAGACTCCATTGGTATAGTGGGATTTCCTAAAGATACAACTCTGAGACTTCCTACTTGACTTGTGTTAGATCCCTAGAAGGGAAGTGGGACAACTTGAGGGACTGTGGTATAGAGAATTGGTACACTTCCTTGGGTTGTGTAGGTTTAAAGGAATGAGAGTTGTTTGTTGGAATTGTTTTTAGAGTTTGTTACCTTGGTATAGACACTTACCTGTAATTATTGTGAGACATAGTTGGATTAGGTATATTTTTCCCTGGTGGAGTCATAGCCCCATCTCGGGGGTGACCTCCTATTGAAAGAGATAGAATAGTAGTGTCCATGGTTGGGTGTAATGTTTGAGGTCTGCAGCTAGTTGGTGATTATATAAAAGATTAATATTCTTTTTATGGTGTTTTTATGATGTTTATTGTATGTCTTTTATGTGCTTAATTTATCTTTCTATGCATATTTATATTTATATATGTTTATGTTGTTATGCATGGTTATGCATGTTATTAGGCTTGAATATATGTATCTTATGCAGGGAATAATTATAATATGGTATCAGAGTTGTTAATTATGGAAATATGATCTAGGTTGGATGAAATTTGAAAGTATAGAAAGAACATAGTTGGACTGGTAGTAATATGACTCAGATAAGAGTCTAAGAACGTTACAAATTGGTATTAGAGATATAGTTACAAAACCAGGGTTGCATGGGCCAGACATTAGTTCGAGTGACTGGAAAAATTACAGTTGCAAACAAAGTGTTCGACAAAGGTTTATAGGGAAAAATATGTGTAAAGAATGTAATTGAGAAATTGTGGGTTTGGAATTGTTGAGATGTGGTCGAATTTGGTAACAAGTGAGTTACAAAGGCATAATTCTTTGGTTGAATTAAGTGTTTTTAGAGTCGACTGTGAAGAATTTAGGGGGAATTGGGAAAAAATCCCAAATTTCCAATCAATTCAAGTCGAATTAGTGTTCATAATCATTGAGGGGATGATTAATCAAATTGAATTGATAATCACAGAGTTAAGTTTGGTTTGGAAGGCCGAAATTGGTATTTTTATGGTAGCGACATGATAGAGTTCATAGTGGAGGGGAAACCAAGTTGAGAAATGGTGGGACATGTGTCATCTCGAAATTCGTTTTAGGCGCAAATATTTTTGTTCTCGATTGAGAACCTATAGGGTCGAAATGAATTTGGATCATCAATCATGATAAATTTTCACCTTGGGATATTTAATAGGCAAGTTACCTTGTTAATGGTCGATTGAGTCAACTACTTAGTTTATTTGTCTTTACAGTTGACAAACATACTACATTGGTCGATCCAACCCAATGGTTGACTAACTCAACTACATAGTTGACTCATCTCTACAGTCGACTAACATATTATATTGGTCAATCAAACTCTATGGTTGACTGACTCGACTACTTAGCCAACTTGTCTCTACAGTCGATCCGCATATTATATTGGTTGATCCAACTCGACATTCAATTGACATATTAGATTGGTTGATCCAACTCGACAATAGATTGACTTGACTACTTAGTTGACTCTTATCTACACTCGATTGACATATCATAATATTAGTCGATATAAATCAATGGTTGAATGAATATAATACTTAGTCAACTGGCATATTATATTGGTCTATCTTACGTGATGGTTGACCAACTCAACTGCTTAGTTGACTTGTCTCTATAGTCATCTAACATGCTACATTTTTTGACTGGATTAGTTGACTACCTAACCTAATCGACCAGTCAAATACAACCTCCAACAAGTATAGACACTAGAAAGATGGTTTAGAGGAGAGCATGTATCTAAGGATTGAAAAGATGGATTACTTCAACGATGTTCTTGATAAATCAAGACGAGAACCATGTCAACAAAATGAGGTTATTTAAAAAAATTATGGAGCCAAAATATTTTTTTTCCATAATAGGAGCAAAAAATATTAGATTTAGATGAAATTTCATGGGTATGTCCACAATGACGAGGACTACACGAGTGTCGGTGAGGGCCATTTGCCAATTTTTCTCTAGATTTCTTGAAATGGAAAATTAGGGTTCTTTTAAGAACATGATGGAACTCCTTAACCAAGGTCTTGTTGCTAGTGATATTTTTATAGTGAGTTAAGGAAGAAAACATGAAAATACCCAGTGTAGCATTTGGGAATATTACAAGGGGTTTGGAATGGGGATGAAAAAACAGGCCAAAATCCATTATTTTGAGAGACTTTTTGGGGATTTTTTAGATCTTCAAAGGAGGAAAAGGTACCCCATATCACCAATCTGAAAAAATTATATTACTCAACATTTTACCTTGTCGACAAGTCATACTACTTTATCTCAACAAAAAATTTCCAATTCTTCTCCATTTGGGAGATAACATTTTTTTGCTAAAAATTCCAAGTCTGGAAAAAGTACAAAAAGGACAAAGTCAACCATTCCAAGTTTTTGTAGAATTCGACTGAAACATCAAATCATAAATCTAACGGGTTTTGTGTGCTCACCATCTTGGATTTTATCTATTTCCTATACAAACATTTTCTTGGATCTCGCTAGTTTTTTGGATATAGGTAGCAAAAGATTACCTCTTAGTCATATTGCACAAGTGAGAGGACACAATTGAGTAGAGATGGAAACTTCAAAAGGCCATAAATTTATGCTCAGAGCTCAAAATTGAGCAAGAGAGTAGTCATTGGAAAGATATGTATGTGTATAATCAATCCAGGTGATCATAATTTGGATTTGAGCAACATAAGATCTCAAGAAATCAAAAGAAGGTGACTAGTGGCCTTAAAAAGAAGAAAATATGCATATTTCTCTAGAATTTCCAAATGATTTCCTATCTAAGATAATTTTGTTGCATGTACATTTTGCAGAACTAATGATATAGGTAAAATAGAGTAGGTTCAAAATGAGGACTATGGATATGGAAGATGCACGGGGAGATTACAACCATGAGGAAGAAGTCAAAGGTCTGAATATCAGTTTAGGAAATGATGAAATATAATCAAATGGGCATAGAAGTAGGGTGGAGCCATTAGATCTAGTTGAAACCATCAAGAGTTTGAAGATGGAAGTGAAAATTAATAGAGTAGACAATGAAAGGACCATAAGAGCTTAGGAGGAACACAACCAAATTAACACTTAACAGCTAGAAAGTCTAAATAATTTGCAGAGGAAAATACATAAAGAGTCCAATGCAAGACATGTAGAGAGTGAAGAACATGCAACAAATTGCAAGTTTCATGAAAATATGGAAGATTACAGAGGTTCTAGGAACTCAAGAAGTTCTAGTAAGCATGATCATTCACCGAGACATTTATATAGAAGAGCCCATGCATTCTTAGAGTCAGAGAGTAATCCAAGTTTGTCCCTTATTAGGAATCAAAGGAAAAGGTCTGAGTTAGATTTTTTTCAAGGATAACTCAGGAAGCTCAAGCCACCTACATTTGGTGGAGAGCATAGGAAAGGTGAAGATGGTATAGCTTGATTGTTGGGCATGATAAATTATTTTTAGTTGCATAATTACTCATGAAACCTTGAAGCAAGAATTGAAATTTTCCATCTTCAGGGGAAGGCTTCCATGTGATGGGGCCATCTAAAGTAGGTCAAGCATATTAATGAAAAAAAAAATTATTGGAAGCATTTCAAGAATTACTTCAAGCAACAATACTTGTCAAGGAACTATTATGACAAGAAAATGGAAGAATTTGTTTATCTCAATCTTGGAAAAATGACTATGGAGGAGTATGAGAAGAAATTCTTGGAGATTTTAATGTATGTGGGTTTCATCAAAGATGATAAGGTGAAAATTCAGACATTATTGAGTGGACTACCCTCATTCTACATTGATAAAATTTAGTTTGATGAACCCATGACCCTAGAAGAAGCCATAAAAAAAGATAAGTATTTGTATGAGCAAAACAAGGGGAGGTAGGGTATAAAAAAGGCTTGGGATGATAAGAAGAATGGTAATATGGAAAAAGGGAAGAAGGGATTCAAACCATGATTCTTTAGGAACACCCCTTGACCATACCAACAAGGGAATATGACACCAAGTGAGCCAAAGATGTCAGATTGTTTTCGAAAAAAAGCAATACAACAACCCATTAACTATTAGGGTTGTGAAGGAGATCACATGTACAAGGATTTTCCTCACAAGGGAGAGAGAATCATGGTTGTTCACAACATTCAAGAGGTTGATATAATGGAAGACATGGGGAGAAGCATGACAAGGAAATATGCATCCTTGGAAAATAGGCAAGAAGAATATCAATCTCACATGATTGAAGTAGAAGGTAAGATTTATAATCAATCCATAGCCATTCTAATTTATTCTGGATCTAGAAATAGTTATATAGATCCTAATTTGGTTGAGAGATTCAAATTGAAGAGATGTAAACATGAGAAGTCTTGGTTGGTGCAATTATCCACTAGATCCAAGAGAAGGATCAAAATATTGTCCAATGGACATGAAGGGAGTCAACACATGAAAGGAAAATTTTAACATCAAACCTTTGGGTTCATATGCTTTCTTGATTGGTATGGATTGGTTGGACAAGCATAATCTTGTTTAGATTTATACAACAAGGCATTCACGTGTCTTAAGGAGGAAGAATATCAAAGGAAATTTCAAGGGATTCCAAGACCTATATCCATCAGAGAGGTTTTAGCCTTGTAACTAGAAATAATATTTAGGAAAGGGTGCCAAATTTATGCAACACATTTGGAGGAAGCAACCAAGGATAAAGTTCCAAGTACAAAATACTATGCAATCCTAAAGGAGTACGAGGATGTGTTCAACGAGATACTAGGTTTTCCACCAAAGAGATACATTGATTTCTCTATTGATTTGATACATGGGGCTTCCCTAGTGTCCAAGAATCCCTACATAATGAGCACATTAGAGATGAAAGAGTTAAATGCAACTAGAATATTGAATAAGGGGTACCTACACCCAAGTGTTTCACCTTGTGGTTCCCTAGTACTCTTTGTCAATAAGAAGGATGGAACCTTAAGGTTATGCATTGATTTTAGATAGTTGAATAAAGTCGCTATAACGAATAAATATCCTTTGCCAATGATTGATGATCTCTTTGACCAACTAAAAGGGGAAAGGATATTTTCCAAGATTAGCCCAAGGTTAATATACCATTTGGTGATAATCAGAGAAGAATATATGAACAAGACAACATTTCAAACAAGATATGGCGATTATGAATTTGTAGTGGTGCCATTTGGGTTGTCAAATGCACCAATTGTCTTCACATGTCTGATGAATGGAGTGTTCATAGAATATCTAGACAAGTTTGTGACTGTCTTCTTGGATGAAATTCTTATTTACTCAAAGTTAAAGTAAGAACATGAGCAACACTTGAGATTAGTGCTATAAGTATAGAGGTAGAATTAGTTGTATGCCAAGTTGAGAAAGTGTTCATTTTATCATAAGAGAATCCACTATTTGGGACACATTATCTCAGAGGAGGGCATGGAAGTGGATCTAGAAAATATTAATGCTATCAGAGAATGGTCAGCACCAAAGAACATATCAGAGGTTAGATCTTTTAAGGGGTTGGTTGGTTACAACAAGAAATTCATTGCAAGATTCTCCAAGATTGCATACACAACCACTTCTTTGCAAAAGAAGTTTGTGGAATTCTACTAGACTTCCAAATGTGAAGAAATCTTTCAAAGTTTGAAGGAATTATTGACAAGTGAAATAATCTTGAAGATTACTAATCTAGAGGAGGATTTCGTAGTGTGCATTGATGCATTCAAGGAAGGGCTTGGTGGAGTCCTTACACAAAATGGACATATGGTATGTTATGAGTCAAGGAAGTTGAAAGAGAAAGAAAGGAATTATGCCACACATTATAATTGGTAACCATAGCTCATGCATTAAATATGTGGAGGAATTTTCTCATGGGTAAAATGTTTTAGTTGAGGACAAATCACAGTGGTCTGGAGTATTTGTTTGAGCAACCAACATAATGTAGGCTATGTTGGACATCTAGCATACCATGAGGCAATTGTAGTTGTAAGAATCCAATACTTTTGGCTAGGTATGAAGAAAGATGTAGTCGATTATATTGCTAGATGCATGGAATGTCAGAAGGTAAAGGTTGATGTGAAAAACAAGGTTCATCCACTAAGAAAACATCCAGTGTAAAAAGGACAAATAACATAAACCCATGTACGATAGTATTTAATAAAATTATGAATAATGAGATAAGATGATTACAATGACCCTCGTGGCAATACACATACAGGCATTGGCTGACCACGAGATGAAAATGTATGTATCTTTCTCTTTCATTAATTAACCGTTAATTATTATTGTTGTTAACATTATTATTATTATTATGTAATGTGTGTGTGTGTGTGTGTGTGTGTGTGTGCTACATTTCCTTCCTTTTATTCCCCAAACATTTATATTATCCTCGAATGGACACAACTTAAAATGGAGGCATTCCTTTGTTTTAATATTTATTGTTTCACTGGTGGATTGAAAAAATTCCATGATCCTATATTTCTATAGCAACAACCTTCCGATCCTTGAATGGTGGCTTGACTGGTGGTATCGGATTGGACATGATTATGTGTTGTGTTGGTTTTCCAGCAGTTGCGACTTTTGCTTGGTGATTCTAAGTCTATTCCAGAGACACTGTGTGTGAGTGTTTACAATGGAAACCTCACCTTCAATGATAGGGTCACGAAATTTTTTATGACCTTGATTTATGGTTGCAGCTTTCAGTGATATGGTGTATGATGGTTGGTGCAACTTCACACAGTGGTAGGTGCAGGTGATAATAAATATTTAAGTAATAAATTTCTTGTAGTAGAGTAATATTTAAGTAACAAATTTCTTGCAGTAGAGTGATATTTGTTTTTAACGAATTTTCATTTTTATTTTCCACTGTGTTCCTTTGAATGTGCAGTAACTAACATTTTTCTTCTAGACTTAAAATTTTTACAGTGGAAATCAATTTTTTTTTAAATGGCCAAAATCCAATGCTAGTCAAAGACCCACCTAATTTTAGTGTGGCCAAAGGCCAATGGTTTTGTTTCCAATGGAAACGAAATTTAAGTTAAAAGTCTAGTGGCCAAGGGCCACGATCAGAAACAAGGCTCTGATACCAATGTGACAAACAAGGTTCGTCTGCTAAGAAAACATCCACTGTAAAAGGGACAAATAACAAAAATACATGTAGGATAGTCTTTAATAAAATTATGAATGATGAGATAAGATGATTAGGATGACCCTCGTGGCAGTATACATATAGGAATTGATCGGCCACGAGATGAAAATGTATGTCTCTTTCCCTTTCATTAATTAACCATTAATGATTATTGTTGTTAACATTATTATTATTATGTAATATGTGTGTTTGTCTATGTGTTGATACAGTGTTGATATAGATGATCATAGACATCTAGCTAGATTACTACAATTGTTTCCCATTCTTGAGTGGAAATGGGAGATTATCACAATATATTTTATTACCAAGTTTCCCAGAATAGTGAAGCAACATGATTTCATTATGGTAGTGTTGGATAAGTTAACAAAAGAAACCAACATACGACAACCAACATTGTTGAGATATACATGAAAGAGGTTTCCATGATACATGGTATGCCTATGGAAATAGTATCTGACAGGGACCCCAAATTCACTTCAAATTTCTAGAAAGGATTATTTAAGGGATTTGAGACAAACTTAAATTTTAGTACAGCATATCACCCATAGTCAGATGGGAAGACTAAAAGGATCGATCAGGTGATTAAATAAATGTTGAGGATGTATGTTATGGATAATATTTCTAGGTGGGAAAACTACCTTAATTTGGTAGAATTTGCACATAATAATGGGTAGAGGGAATTTTTGAAGATGAGCCCATTTGAAGCATTAAATGGCAGAAAATGCAATATGCCAGTGACCTGGGACAACCCATCCAACAAAGTGATTGTTGGGACAGAGATTCTCAAGGAAATGAAAGAGAAGATGGTTAAAATAAAACATAACTTAAGGGTTGCATATGCCATGCAAAAAAGTTTCTCTGACAAAGGAAGAACACACAAAGAATTTCAAGTGGGTGATCTTGTATTTCTGAAGGTCAAAGCTAAGAAAAGTTCATTGAAATTGGGAAGCTTCTTGAAATCGGAAACACACTATTGTGGGCCATTTTAGATTCTAGAAAGAATTAATCATGTTACATACATGCTAGATTTTCCTACATCCATGTGCATACATAATGTATTTCATGTGTCTTTTCTTAAAAAGTATGTGCTTGATCCTAACCACATAATTGATTGGACTGTGATTTAGTTGGAGCACGAGGGAAACTTCGAAGTCTAGCTAGTGTACATATTGGACAAGAAGATCAAGGTGCTTTTTAATGAATCCATCAACCTAGTAAAGGTTCAATTGACCTACTATGGTCATGAAGACGCTACGTGGGAGAATGAGTATACCATGTGGGAGGAGTATCCACAGATTCTTGAAAATTTTGAGAAATTTTAATTGTACGTTTGTATATGATGCACTAAAGACACCACAAAAATAAGGGGGAGGGGAATGTAATACCCTAGTTTCACCTCCAAGTTATATATTTTATATGTATAGAGGTTATATAGGTTGGTGAGACAATAGATCAAATGACATGTCACCTTGGTCAACCTAAGCTAACAACATTTTTGGTCGACTTCTTAGTTGAATCATCCATACAGTAAATGGAGAGTTATATGGGGTGAATGACCGATTAAGTCAACTTCCTGGATGGTGTGATTTGGGTTGGAGTGCCTGAAATGTTCTAGGGTGGAGAGCTTGTAAAGATCAAGGCCGAAGAGCCTAGATATGTAAGTGCACATGAAATCTCATTAATAAAATACATCACATTTGTAGACCAAATTAGATGAATAGAGTATGGAGAGCTTGGACTCCACAAAAGGGAAAAGTTATGGGGATAAACCAAGAAATGTTTTCTAAGCCAAAGGCATAACTTTATTTTAGTAAAAATTCACTCTATGAGGATATATTCTTAAGTCATAAAGGCATGATATAATCCTAAATCATAACTTTATGTACTTTATCGTAAGTTTCCAAAGTGGTGGGACGAGTTCCCAAGTGAGCTCCCAAGTGGTGGGAGTGTAATTCTTTGAGTGCCACTTGTCAAAAGGGTGGCATGCATATATAATCATGATGTTCTAATGGAAAGGGGTTCACTCGTAGACATGGTGAAAATTGGAGTGGGGTGTAATCCTAGAGAGTTATTGAGACACTATATCCTGGTAGACCTTGTTAATTTGAGGTGGGATTTTGTTATCAATTCTCCTTGGGTTTCCTTGGGGAAGGATGGAGCCCTAGAAGGGGAATTGGGTCAATAGGATTTCCCAATTTGTGAGACTTGGAGGGTTCCTAGAGACTCCATTGGTGTAGTTGGAGTTCCTGGAGCCACAAATTTGAGACCTCCTCTCTGACAGCTTGTGATGGAGACTTGGAAGGGATGTGGGAAAACCCAAGGAACTGCAGTGAAAAGAAGAGGGTACACTTCCTTGAAGGGAATGATAGTTGCTAGTTGGAATTGATGCCATTTTTTTCTACCTTGATCTAAACACTTACCTATACTAACCGTGAAACCTAGTTGGCTTAGGTAGCATTTTCCCTGGTGGAGTCATATCCCTAACTTGGGGATGACTTGTTGTTGAGAGAGATAGAACAACAATGTCTATGGTTGGGTGGAATGTTTGAGGTCTACAGTCAGTTGGTGATTACAAAAAGCATAAGTTGTATTGGTATGTCCTTCTTATGATGTTTATGATGTGTCTTTTATGTGATTAATTTTTGTGTTTATGTATGATTATTTTTATGTATGTCTATGTTGTTATGCATGATTATGCATGTTATTAGGCTCACACTTCTATATAATATGCAAGGCCTAGTTATTATATGGTATCAAAGTTGTTAATTATCTAAATATGAGCCAAGATGGACAAAATTTGAAAGTACAACATGAACATAGTCTCAATGGTAGTAATGTGGCTCAAATAGGAGTTTGGGCACGTTACACAAAAACCTATTTATGAACTCCCCTCATATAATTAACGAAATGATTTTTCATTCTTTTATAGACAAGGTTTAAATAAAATCCTCCACATTTCAATGCATTTTCTTCCACAAAATCCTCTACAAATCCACAATAAATTTACTATATCTATCTGAAGTGATGGTTTATGGTGAACCATGCAACCTTACAATCACTTAAAAGAGTAAAACAATGACATATGTTGCATATGATGTCTTCTTACAAGGAATAAAAATTCACCTCTTAGTAAAATGATCAACAACAACAAAATTGAGTCATTACCTCTTTTTCTTTTCTCAAAACCTAGAACAAAATTGATGCTTATGTCTTCCTGTGGTTCTTCCAATACACACAATGGTGTATACAACTTAGTGTTCTGAATACTACCTTTTTTCAACCAAAAAATATGAGAACAAAACATTTTTTCTTCGCATCCTTTCCAATGCCTCACCAATAATACATTTCTTCCACCAATGATGTAGTTTTATCAATGGAAAAATGACTACTTAAATCATCATTATGCAATTCAAGAATTAAATTCTCTCTTATTGAAACTTTTGGTTTACACAATTGACAATTCTTGAACAAGAAACCCTCCTTAATGAGGTATTCCAAATATGTGGTCCTATATTCTCTCCATGTCTCCTTATGACATCCATGCCACTATAAAAATTTCATATGTTGCATATAAATCTTTCACACTTTCTAGTCTAACAACCTATAGATACATGGTCAATAACTGCATTCATCTTCTACTCAATGCATGTGTTACATACTATAATTTCTTGATCTATGTCTCAAAACAAAAATTCTACAAAAATATACTCATTTCAGCATATGTAGATACATTAACTTCACTTGGTTGTGTATGAACTATAGCCCCTGGTGATTTGTGTACAAAACAAATTCTTTGGGCAAGAAATAGTGTTTCCACTACTTCAAAGTGTGTACGATAGCATAGAACTCTTGGTCACAAACTAAATACTTTCACTTTCCTCATTCAACTTCTCTCTAAAGAAAGAAATTGTTCTTTCTTGATTTGAGGTTGTTCCTATTGCTAAACCACTTTCATCGTGATCCACTTGAAAATCTTTATTAAAATCCACTATAACTTTAAAATCCATTTGATTTTAATGTTACCTTTTTCTTCAAAGTCTACTGAAAATTACCCTTCATCGTGCTTTTATTCAATCGCAGATGATGTAGCACCATGAGGATTCAATTAGAGTCACACAATGGAATCTATGTCAGTAAACCACAAAACTATAATTGCATTAATTTGAATAGACATTTCACACACACACACCATGTTATAAAAACTAAAAGCATAGCAAAGACATTCCACAGCAAAATATGCTAACTTTATTGAAATCAATGGACAATTATCTTAGGCCTTATTATGTTCATAGAGCCTATGCACATGTCTCTAGATCACACAACACCACCAGTAGTTATAAAATACCAAACAATGGAGAGATAAAGGTCCATATTACATCAATATCCCAATTATTTAAACTATGGGAACCATGACTATTTGATTACCAAGCCTTTTCATTTCCTTGGGTGGCTTAAACATATTTACAACTAATAAATTGATAATAATTGACTCTTTAACTTCCAAATACAACCCAAGTGTTGGAGTTTGAATATTCAAAGATAAATTGGAAAAATAAAGACATGGAAGAAATTTTATTATTTTTTGTTGTGTTGCGTAATTAAATTATTTCGATCCCTTTAACTCAAATTTTTTTATCAGATTTGGAGGGTATATATTGAAATATGGCCTCTACATCTTGTAAAAATTGCATACCCTAACTACAATTTTTAGTTATGCACAAGACAAAATATTAAACCTTTGTTTCTCTAAAGTTAGGTGTCGGAGTAACACTTAAACTCAATAATTTTTTTATGAAATTTAGTCAAAAAATAGAGTAATGTGTCCTCTACAACTTATCCAAGTTTCAAACCTTTATTCCAAAGTATGGAAGTGCATTGATCAAAATATTGGGCCTCTATCAACATAGAAATAAAATCTAGAAAGTTCGGTGTGCCTGTTTTGGACACCTTTGCGACATCGAATTTTGCTGAAATTTTGTGAGGATGTATAAAAATGTGTCCTTGACATCCTACCAATATTTTAGACCTTGATTCCAAAATATGATTTTGCGTTCGTCAAAATACAAAGCCACTATATGTGTAGGAATTCCTCTATGTATTGGTTCTGGACTTGGGCACATGGTCTAAACTCCATATCTACTTCCAAATTTTGGTGTGAAAGTATATTATGATATCATTTACAACATATCCATAATTTATCATTTAATTCCAAGAGATGAGTGTGCGCCAAAGAAAATTTTAGACCAATGTTTCCATTGAATAACTGAAAAACTTGAAATAAAACACATAACTTAAAGGAAATATCTTTTGGTGTGTAGGATTTATAAGGCCCAAAGGATGTTCCTACATCAGACTACCCTAGTTGAAATTTTTTTAGCATCTTTCTCAAAAGGAAAGAAAATAAAATTTACAGATTGGTCATTCTCCTTTGCTAATCTTTGATGCTAACATCCACAATTACACTTCCTTCAACATTTTGACCTCACTCTTCTCTGCATCTACTTCACTCTTTAGCCTTTCTTCCATTCTTTGAGACTCTAGTCCACATTATTGCACTAATCCTTTCTCCCTCAACTCAATGGTGCTTGCTACCTTACACAACTCCCACTCAATGGTGCTTATTTCTTCCCCATTGTTAAGCCCTAATATTGGCTCATTACCCCTTAATTGGG
>ML778665.1:784281-801393 GCA_009831015.1 Picea engelmannii | reverse complement strand
ACAAATAAAAAAGGAAGATCAGAAAATACAAGCTCCCTTGAAGAATGAAAATTTTATAGGAGCTAACGATTTTCAAGACTTTGAGGATTCAGATAATGATGTCACAAACTTTGGTGATGACTGTAGCCAACCATATCTGATTCACGAAGACTACGAGAAGTCTCTAAATATGCCAAAGCCGACAAATGAGAGTGAGGAGGGTGATCACACCGAGGTCTGTGAATCTCAATAAGAAACCAAGGTAATGATGGATGATTTTCAACCAAAGTACAACCTAAGATTTAAGAATAATCCCTCCTCCATGACTCAACCCAAGAAAATCCTTCGAAGGGGCCAAGCTTATGAGCCTCCTTCGGATGAGACCCCATTACCCAACAATGAAACTAGAAGAGTAAGCACTCAAGAGCCTGAGATGCAAAAAGTTGAAGCTCAAACCCAAGAGACTGAACCCGTAAATGAAGCCACATCTTCAACTAAGACCATGAATGATAAAGCTGTCCAGACAAACAGGTCGGAAGGGAAGAATTCAGAAGTCCCGACCAGAGAAACAAACAAGGTAGGCGGAGCTTTCAGTTTTGAAAATGAGTTAAACAAAATTAAGATACCAATCCCTTTGGTGGAATTAGCAAAAAACCCTGTTTATCGCAAGCAAATTACCAAAATGATAGGTGTCTCCGAACTAGAAGGCCACTCCGATGTTATAAACTTGGAACATGATAGACCTAACATCACATTTGGTCCCCATTTTGAAGGGTCCAAAGACAACATCACTCCCTTTTATATCACTCTGAACATATATGATCAGTTGCTGCATAATTGTATGTTGGACTCCGGAGCTTCCCATAATGTTATGCCCAAGATTATAATGGAGAAACTGGGGCTCCAGATCACAAGACCTTATGGAAATCTATACTCTTTTGATTCGAGGAAGGTTAAATGCATGGGGATGATAAAAGATCTGGTAGTCACCCTGGCGCAGGTCCCGGTCAAGAGTGTCTTGATGGATGTGGTTATCGCAGATATTCCCTCTAAGTATTGCATGCTGTTATCTAGGTCATGGGGAGCCAATTTGGGGGGTTATCTTCAGTTGGACATGACTTATGCCACAATCCCTGTGTTCGGTGGTCAGTTCACTCGTTTATACATAGAAACAAGATTGACATATACGGTCAATGACCCTCAAAACCCGCACAACTTCCCTATTTACATTGCAGACAAGGACCTGGGAAATTGCATCTTGTCGTTTGATGATGGTCTGGATGGTTTCCTAGAGGAAATTGATGCAAAGCAAGAAGAGTCAAACCCCTTGACAAAATATCTGTGTAATACTGGTGTATGGAAAATGTATTTTGACGGTGCTTCGTCTTCTGAAGGGGCAGGTGCTGGAGTACTTTTGGTGGCGCCTGAAGGTAATTTCATTGTTCCTTTCTCCTATCGTTTGCAGTGGGACATATATTATACTAATAACATATGCGAGTATGAAGCATTGATCTTAGGATTAGAGGCTGCCAAAAAGATAAATATAAAAAACTTGGAGGTCTATGGTGATGCAGAATTGATAGTAAAACAAGTAAACCGATAGTAGTTAGCAAAGCACCCCAGACTAAGAGCGTATAGAAATTGTGCTTGGGATCTCATGGAAATTTTTTTCTCATCTGTAAGTATCCATTTTATCCCTCCCGTAGAGAATCTACATGCTGATGTATTGGCAAAGGCAACTTCGACCTTCTCTCCTCCCATGACCTTCAAACTAAAGTATCACATTGAAATCAGATACAAACCTTCCATACCAGACAATATCCGACACTGGAAAGTCTTTAAAGACGATGAACAGATTAAGAAATTCCTTACAGTAGTAGGCGAATTCTCAGATACTCACGCTGACCAAGAAAATCAGAATGACTCCAGGTGGATCATGCAAGAAGGAGAGGAACCTGAAGTCTTCCGAGAAAAAAATGCAGATCATCGTATGCTGGTCCTTAAAAGCAATCAGATTCCCAAAGGATTGATTCCTTTGGAAAGACTTTTTGATCAGAAAGATGTACTTGTGAAGTCCACTTTGTAGCCCCAACCAGAAGAAGTGGAGGACTGTGATATAGGAACCGGAAAAGAACCCCGAATGGTAAAAATATCGAAGTTCATCCCTCCCAAAGAGAAAGTTAAGTACAAAGACTTACTCAGACAATATAAAGATGTCTTCGCCTGGTCCTATGATGAATTGAAAATGTATGACACTTCCATTATTGATCATAAGATACCTTTGAAGCCTGGGGTCAAACCGTTTAGGAAAAAGCTTAGGCAAATTAACCCCATTTTGTTACACGTGATAGAAAAGGAAGTTAAAAAACTCTTGGACGCAAAAATTATCGTACCTCTGAGATACTTGAACTGGGTAGCTAACCTAGTCCCAGTCAGGAAAAAGAACGAGGAAATCAGATTGTGTGTGGATTTCCGAAACTTAAACAAGTCATCTCTCAAGGATAACTACCCGCTGCCCAAGATGGACCATGTTTTAGAAAAGGTCGTTGGAGCTAATCGAATGTCTATGATAGATGGTTTCTCTGGTTATAATTAGATCGCTATGAATGAACAAGACAGGGAAAAAACTTCTTTCACCACGCCCTGGGGTACTTTCATGTATTATAAAATGCCTTTTGGTTTGATGAATGCAGGGGCCACTTTCCAGCGAGCTATGGACATCGCCTTCGTGGGCAAAAAGGACAAGTTCGTAGTTATTTACCATGACGATCTGACTGTTTTCTCTAAAACTGACAAAGAACATATGATGCATCTAAAACAGACTTTCGAAAAGTGCCGTAGGTTTGGCCTATCCCTGAACCCAAAGAAATCACATTTCGCTATGCGGGAAGGTAAGCTTCTGGGCCATGTCGTATCTAAGAAAGGAATCAGGATTGATCCTAAGAGGATTCAAGCGATAGACACTATCGCTATCCCGAGAAATATAAAATAAATTCAATCATTCTTAGGAAAGATAAATTTTCTACAAAGGTTCATTCCCAATTTCGCTGAGATTGTCAAATTGATTACAAGAATGCTGAAGAAGGACAGCGGGGTAAATTGGACCACCGAGGCCAAGGCATATTTCGTGCACATTAAAAAAGTTATAAGCGAGGCACCGGCGTTAGCAAGTCCGGATTATCTGAAGGATTTTCTCATCTTCTCTTTTTCTTCTGAACATACCATCGCCGCGGTACTCTTGCAGAAAAATGAAGAAGGGTTCGAACAACCGATAGCGTTTTTCAGCAAAAGCCTCAAAGATGCAGAACTGAAATATGGAATAATGGAAAAACAATCATACGTGATGGTAAAAGCATTGAAAGCATTTAGAACCTATGTGCTACATTAAAAAATAATCGCGTATGTGCCCACCAGTTCTGTAAAAGACATATTGGTACAGCCGGACAGTGATGGAAAATGAGGGTGATGGCTCGCTAAAATACAAGAATTCGATCTGGAAGTGAAGCTGACTAAATTGATAAAGGGGCAGGGCCTGGCCAAACTCTTGGCTGAGTCGAATCTTAGAGCTCTTGATATTAATTGCCTCCAAGGAGAATACAGATACGCGCACCTGCATGAGCCGGATGACTAGACAGAGCCAAGCAAGGTCGTGGAAAAGTTCCTATCGTCAGGCTGGTATAAAGACATAGTGTTCTACTTGTTAAACCTGAAATGCCCAGTTGAACTATCACTAGCCAAGTGCAGAACTTTAAAACTCCATGCTGAAAAATGTGCATCGCCGACAATCAACTATACTGGAAGGATCCACTCGGGTTCTTGCTAGTCGTCTTGGTTGAGTCAGAAACTCCACGGGTTATAGAGGAATTTCATGAAGGAGTCTGTGGAGGACACCATGCATGGAGAGCCACAACCTACAATATCTTGAGGGCTAGATACTATTGGCCGAAAATATTTTTAGATGTTAATACCAAAGTGCGTGCATGCAACTCGTGTCAAATGTTTGCTGGTAAACAGAAACTCCCCGCACTGCCACTCATTCTAGTCAAGGCTGAAGCTCCATTTCGAGAATGGGGTCTAGACTTCATAGGGGAAATAAATCCTCATTCCAGTGCTCAGCATAAGTGGATCTTAACAGCCACAGATTATTTTACTAAGTGGGTGGAAGCCATTCCAACCAAAAGGGAAACAGACTCGGTGGTGATCGATTTTTTGGAAAATAATATCTTGTCAAGATTCGGGTGTCCCCAAAAGATATTTACCGACAACGCCCAGGCCTTCAAATCTATGGCTATGGACAGCTTCTGTCAGAAGTATAATATCGTTCTCGGCCATTCCACTGCATATTACCCTCAGGGTCTCGGCTCCAGAAGGGAAAAATTCCTTCCTGTTGGAAAACATCGACGGAGAAGTACTTAGCGCCCCTGTCAACGGGCGATATCTGAAACATTACATGACATAACAGTTGCCATTTTTTTTCTTCGTAAATATATATATATATATATATATATATATATATATATATATAATAACAATAAAATAAAATTTGTGTACATACATGCTTTTTTTTATCAAAACATTACCCTCTTGGCTTTTTGTTTTCTTCTGTTCATAATTTTTAGACGTATTTCGAATAAAGTTCCTATTTTCTTTTTACAAGTTTCCAGCTGCTTGCAAAGCTAGCGGGAGGAGTAATTCGCAAAGCAGTGTCAGAAATAAATCGACATGAAACAGGTGATACCTTAAGTAGTTTCATAGTGCACAAGGAAATTGAAAAGGAGAGGTAAAGGTGGGATTTCTCAATACACAGGCTATGAAAGACTGTCAAAATTAAACCAAGGTGACATCATTCAAAATTGCAATATCAGCTAAATTACTAGATAACAGGATTATTGCTTTGCTTGATAACCTTTGATTTAAAATAATTTGAATGATACACTAAAACTAAAAGCACTCTGTCAAAAGCAAACGTCCCCAAAGATATCTACAAGAGCAAGTATTGAACTGTTTTGACCTTCTGTATTTTAAATCAATGAATCGTTGCCTTGTATCATGCCTGTCTTCGAGTCTAACTTTTGACAAGCTGCCATCTTTTCATTTCGTTATGAATGAATAAAAGTTTTTCGTTTTAGCCTCTTGAGTCTCAAAACAAATTGTGGAAATAAAGTGGGTCTCCACAACTGCTTGATCCCCTGCTAAACGAAGGAACGTTTAGAACGATCCTAACTTTCCTAGGTTTTTTAACAGCATCGAAATAATCAAAGCTTGCTCGAACAGGATGCCCCTTAAAAAATTATTTTCCCTGTCTCCCTAAGAACAAAGGTGTTGTGAAGGTCAAGGGAAGATTGGTACCGAGTAATCAAAGTAAGTTGACAGACCTCTGATGCAAAATATTACACAGATATCAGCCCTGATACAAATTGATTGCCCCCATCTTCACGCTCAAAAAATAAATTATAAGATGGGTGGTGAAAGGAAATTCAGAAATGATTGCCCCCACCTAGTCCAGGAAGACGATGAAAGGAAATTCAGAAATGATTGCCCTCGTCTTAGCATTTAAATGCATAAACATTTTCCGAAGTGGTGAAAGGAAATTCAATAAAAGGGGCCAGATAATTTCACCGGGGTACTGAACAGGCTCGCTGGTAGTGAAGCAATGTTTGAGATATCTGTAAGGCTGTTATACATGAATATCACTCTACTCTGGTAACCAATGCTTTCTAAAAACCTGATCCACATCCCGAATTCAGACGAGACTTCCCGGTTGAAAAATATGTAATTTCATTCTTTTGATGCAAGCCGAGAGCCACAAGATCTGTTGAGTCTCCTAGGGTCGTTTCGATTGTCTTAAAACATACCCAAAGTTAGTAGTGGGAAAGGGAAAATTGTGGAAGGGACTACAACTATGTTTTGGAATAATATCTGATTTTGAAAAACTTCTCGAGGTAAAAACGAAGTTTTTTCCCCCCTTCGATCCTTTTTCCTTGGAATTTTTCCGCATGATTGAGCTTTTGACTCCATTTACCCAATATTGGCACGTGGTCTACTGTTCTTCCCGCCTCACAGGAAGGAGGGATCCCTAGTTGGAGCCTATGTTGGATCCGCCCTTGTTTTTTAATCCGCCACAATTTTCATTTTTGATACTTGAAATCTAAAGATGGTCTTATTCCCCCCCCGAGATTTTTAAAACTCTGCAACCTTGTCACGTAAGCAGCGATGATTTTCGACTCTTGAAACAAGTCACTTTCGTAAAGAATGTTCACTCTTTTTTGTTTTACTTCGGGATCTCGCAAGTCGGATACTATAATCCATAAGTTCACACGTCCCGAGTCGCGAAACGACGAAGTCGTTTTAAATTTTCACTCAAGACAGTAACCAGGGTAAAATATTTAACTCATGATTAGACGTCGTCAGGGTTTCGTGCCTCGGTGTTTGCCAAGTCCAAAATTTTATTTTTACAACCCCAAAAGCCGAGAACGCGAAGTCCTTTCTGGGTAACCCATGTCAAGGATCAAAGGTAAAAAGTTAACCATGGTAAAGGTTGTTTTCGGCCTTTTGCCACTCGGTATTATCTTTTTCAAATTTTCCAGCCTCTAAATCCTGACTCACGAAGGCATGATGTAATTATAACATGATTAATTAATCGCCTAATTCGAGATTTTCTTCCCCTTAATTGAGTCTTAATTATCGCCATCTCGTGGTTTTGCAACTCGACATACTAATTTCCCAGAAACTCGTCTTCGAAGTTCCGAGTTGCGATGTGGCGAATAAAATGATGATAAAATTAATTATGCCCCAAATCGCGGTTACCATTAATTAAGCCAAAGCCGGTCCTCGCAATATCGCAAGTTGGAGACTCAAAATGTTAAAAGAAATTCCACGATGTAGCGAACAACGAGAAATTGATTAACGTTGGTAAGATTTGATAATTTAAGATAAAGCAAGATATATCCCGCGCCTTGAGGATTACACGTTTCCCGAGGAAGCCTTTGCTCTCCATACTTCGACTGACTGTCAAACCGCCATAAAAATATGACATTTATGGAGAAGTAGGCTAAATCCACACATATAAGATAGGATTTTATGCAATAAATTTGCTTCTAATTACTATTGGACAGGATTATTTCGAAAAGTACCGAATTTTCAAATATATATAAGATTTTCATTTTATTATAATGAACACATTTTCATAAGCATGCAGAGCTCGTCATTTCCGAGTGAACTAATTTCTGCATGTATACGCAGCTCTATCGCAGAAGGGAAAAAACACAAGCTTCAGCTATGGCTCCACGGAAAGCAGCAAAGGCAAATGTCGAGGTCGTAGGACAAGGCTTAGATAATGTCTCCGACACTTCACCTCGGAGTGTCGACTCAGTCCCTAGCTGGTCATTTGTTTCAGACATTTTGCAATTAGAATTGGTGAATTATTCAGACTCAGATGACAATGAAAATGATGATTTAAACACTAAATACAAGATAGTTGTCCAATCCAGAATGCATAGGGTATCAGCCAGACCACGATTTCTCCCATATTATGACATGATCCGATGGGAATTGGAGCACATAGACCTACCCACCAGGACTATCAGAAATGACTAGTAGGTCACGGTCGGGACTTTTAGGTCGGAACATATCCAAACCATGTATAAACTCCCGATGACGTCTGAATACACATATGGTGCTGAATTCCTGGAGGAATTCAAAGAAAAGGAGTGCACACAATATGATAAAACCATGCCCGGTTTGATAAAGGATTGGGTTTCGCGCACTGCGAAGTTCAGAGCAAATGACCAGGGCATTTATTCAATCGCTTCACTGGAGCCACAGTATAAGTATGTGGCCATGATGACATGTTGACTATTTTGGAGAGAGGACACATCGCATTTTTTCATTGCGTGGGTACCTCTGATGTTTCGGGTTGCAGAAGTTTGCTCGTTTAATTGGGCAAAGATACTCTTGGACAATTTGGCCAACCGGGTCACAAAGTATTGAGAGCAGAAGGCAAGTGGGAGGCCGTCCTCATTCTTCATGTCCGCATATATTATGGACACGATATGCTCCATGACACCATTCCCTTTGATGAGCTCGGCTTGGACTCCGACTGAAGACAGACCCATACATGTATATCACGAGAAACTATGGGAAAATAAAGCGAAAAGTTTCATATATGAAATTTTCAACTGGGTGATGGTGCCCATGGAGATCGCCATTTTTTGGTCACCCACCACCTCGTATCTCAGACAACATTGTGGAAAATCTGAGTGGCATAGCGGACTGGTACGTGGAGGCAGAGTTCTCGTACTTCAGAGTTTTCAGGGCTGCTGTTCCCCCGCTTGCGCTACCATTGTTCATTCCCGACAAGATGGATTGTCGCGAGGTCACCCGACAGACAGTAATTGGCGGGGTGAGTAAAGAAATCAAAGGATCCTCTAAGAAGGTGTGGCCGTCTTTTCCCATTCGGCTAAATTCTTATTCTTTATTGGATTTCAAGCATGCCAAAGCCGAGGCTACCGCCCTGGAAGACCTGAATTTGGTCTCCATCGAGTATAATAAACATGATCCTCAGAGGGTTTTGAGCAACCATTTAGCAAATTGTGGGCTCAAGAGATTCGAGCATGAGAACTCACCCTCAGATGATATTTTCTGAGGGGCGAGATTTTATGAAGAAGTTCTCACCTGGATCCGATCCTTGGCACCTGAAGACACAACTATTGTGTTAAAATTCCAGGAGCATAGACGAAGTGGTCTCCCTGATGTGTTGCGAGGTGAGATTCCGGGTGTTTCCGAGACAAAGTAGAAGGATGCCGAAGATCCCAAAGATGCAATTCCTGACTGGACAAAACACCAGGACAAGGAGGAGAAAACAAAGAAGACCAAGGCAGAAGCACAGACTCCGGACCCGTCAAAGAAACAGAATCCGGAAACCGAGACAAAGACCCCTGAATCACCAAAGAAGCAGGACCGTGTCGACACTCCAGGAAAATTAACAAAACAAATCGAGGAACCCATCACTTCAGTCACCCCCTTGCAGTCGGCGTAGGGGAATATCGAAGAAGGATGGATATTTAATGAGGAGCCGAGGCCCATAAGAGCAAAAGAACTTCCTCCGAACGAGTTCTTCTTTGATAAAAAGAGAAAAGCGGTAGTGAAAAGGGAATTCTACTAGAAGGGAGAATCGACTGCCAAGAAGTTCAAGGTCATGACCGATGGAAAAAATAAAAAGAATGAGCAATTCGCCACTGAGATCGCAGAAACACTAGGAGCATATGCATCGGTGAACCAATTTTCGATCGGACTTTTGAAGAACCAACTAAATAGGAAAAATCGCCTGATCAAGACTCTCGAGGCCAGATTGGCCTCGGCCATGGAAAATTTTTAGGGCCAGGTGAGCGTGGAGATAGAACTGACCCAACTGGCTGATAAAAATGAGATAGAGGTGCTTAAAACCAAGATCGAGCAAGCACATCTAGTGGTCTGAGACGGTCGGATACAGGCGGGCCAACAGAGGACTATGATTGCAGAGCTCCAGGATCAGGTAGAGATCGTCGAAAGCAGGATGATCAACGTCGAGGGGTTTAAATCCCGAGCGATCAAGATTTGGAATAGAATCTCTTCTGCACAACATAATTTTCTCGCCAAAGTGGGAGCGATCCGAGAGAATTGTCTGTTGATGAATTAGGTTTTCGAGAACCTGACTGTCAGAGAGAGGGATGCTGAAGCGGCTCGGGTCACCTTCCAAGAGGCAGTGATAGCCACGAATAACATAGTTTCGACAGGTTCTCCCAGGCTCGCCATCCTAGAACAAACTAGAGGTAATATTATGTTGAAGGATTGGGAGCACAACATTGCCTTGGGCAAGGAGCAAGCCCAAAAGGTAACCAATTCATTAGAAGAAGCCTTCAATTCTATAGACGGAGATCTGTTAGGTATGGACAGTGGAGGCAACGCAGAAACATTGATACAAATGAATGTGGAACAGATCTCGCTTGATCTGAAAGAGAAGGACGAGAGAGATTCGACCAATATCTCTCAAATAGATATGGTGGACATGGCCCGAGTTGATAAGCACTTGATCCAGCCTAGGGCGCAACTAAGTGCCCTCAACATCATCGATGCACAAATGGGGTACAAGCTGCAACAGTTAGCCCGAGAATGTTACTTCGTCGAGGCCAGATGTCAAGTGGAGCCTTCACCGCTCATATCTCAGCTTGTGGAAATATGTATCTCTTGCACCGAGTCCATGCGAAGGCGAACACCTGGCACTAAGTGAAGACAGAGTAGGGGAAATGGAGAAATTACTCTCTCCTCTGTCATAACTGAAATTTTTGCGACTATTGAGATTCTACCTGCTTTGTAGAAATTGTATAAATATACCCCAGAGAGAAATAAACAGGGCTGGACCCTTTTTGAGTTTTTGTAAGAGAGTTTTTTACATTGAGATTTAATACAAGCGGATCCGAGATTCTCAATTCCGTCACTTCTGTATTACAAGTTTGCTTTCTTGTTCCTCATTTTTCAATTTCAATTCATATTCGTAATTGATGTGCTTTGTTATACTTTAGTACGAACACTACTATAACGAATAAATTTGGGTTTTCTGTAATTGTTTATTGCCTTTCCTCTGCACCAGCTATCAGCTGTGTAAGACCAATTTGCAGTTTCAGAATTCTACATGTATTTTTTGTTACATCGGTTATTTTCTCACATATTTTCTTCTCCCGTTTACTTCTTGAGATTTTCCCCTGTTAGGAACCTGACCCTGTAAACGACTCAATGTTTTTCTCCCATCTCGCCCCTTTTATCAAAATATAATACATTTACAGGAAAGAGCCTTAGATTTTCATCCATCGTTAATACTGCAATCGTAAATTCTCTTTTATAAGACTAAACTGAGACAACACTCAACCTTTCTTAAAAGTTCTATTACCTGTTCTGTTCCCCTCATGACAGTTCCCATACCAACTCAACCTAACGTCGAACCCGGGTTATTGAACCAAACACACATCACCTTAAACGTCTTCAACACTATCCTTAAAACAAAAACTAACCGGGCCGAACTTGAACAATCATGGGCAACCATTGAACGAGACATAACTATTCAGGAACAGTTCGAAGCCAGACAACCCCAACGAAGAAATCTCCCTTAGTTTCTTTCTTCGAAGGTTGAAATACTGCCTTCTCCATATCCTAACCACTTTCAGATTCCTTGACACTGTACTTTGAGCCTTAAGTATAGACTCAGGAACAACATCTTACTGGCGCCGTTACCGGGGACCGAAGTTACGAAATCTTTTTCCCTGGGAAAACGACAAATTGTTTTTCGTTGAAAGTGTTACCCTTTGATGGTGAACAAAGAGTAAACACCTTTTAAGGATTTTTATCTTTCACTTGGAGACTCCACAAAGAAATAAACTAGCATTCGTTTGAAGGAATACCAGGCAAAACCGGGATGGTGAGCAGATTACGCCTGTTACCGATCCCAAAAAAATTCTAAAGGTGAGAGGATCTTTTAAGCCTACCGCTACTATTTACCAACTTGAAATCCCCTCACTGAAGGTCGAGAGTCCTTCCGAACCCTCAACTTTGCTCAGTCCTCGCGTTCCTTATCCTTCCTCACCAGACTTTCCTCTTCGTGAAGAAAATAAAGATTCCCTTTTCATTTTCCAAAACCCCTTGTATAACTCCCCACAAACAATGATGGCAGCTGTCGGAGGAGGAGGTGGAGGGTTTATAGGAGGAGGCAGAGGGTTTATAGGAGGAGGAGGGGGAGGAAATTTCCCTCTAGGAGGAGGTGGAGGAGGAAATGTCCCTCTAGGAGGAGGTGGAGGTCAAGGGCCTACCCCCCCTCCCAGAGTTTTTGCAAAATTCGCATCCCGATACGCTCCTTTAGTATTTCCCATCCCCCTACACTATCTTCCAGAAAACTACATAAATAATTTGCCGAAATTCACCGGGGAGGGAGATCTGACCACTGCTGAACATATTAATTTCTTTGACCAATTCGCATATATCTTCGGTATCAAGCACGAGGATGTGTATTCGAGACTCCTTGTCCAAACTTTTGAAGGTCAGGTCCAAACCTGGTTTCGGAGCCTACCCACAGCTTCTATCCCGTCATATGATTCCTTAGAAGATGTTTTCCTCAGACAATGGGGCGAGTGAAAAGACCACCTCTATTATCTAACCGAATTTGGGTCTTTGAAGAAAAAGAACTCAGAAATAGTCACAGAATTCATTCTGAGATTCAATAAACTATACAATAAAATCCCAGCGGAATTCAAACCATCTCAACCCGTGGCCAAAGTGACCTTCGCCGGGGCTTTTGAGCTGGATTTCACACTACTTTTGCGAGAGCGAAGGGGGCCCACCTTAAACCGTATGCAAGACGATGCGGTAGAAATAGAATCTAATATGATGGCTTCGGGCAAACTTAAGTCTAGAGTAGAGACTGGAAACTGAGATACCAAGCACTTTAGATAACAGGATGGCCCTTCAGGGTCCAATAGATCCTCAGATGATAGGGTGGACGATGTGGCTAGAGTGATTAAAGAATTGTCAAATAAAATAACCTAGATAGAACTTGAACAGACCAAGGCTGATTCTTACCCCAAAAAAGATTTCAGGAAAAATCAAAACCCTCCTAATCAACAAAGACAAATAAAAAAGGAAGATCAGAAAATACAAGCTCCCTTGAAGAATGAAAATTTTATAGGACCTAACGATTTTCAAGACTTCGAGGATTCAGATAATGATGTCACAAAATTCAGTGATAAATATAAAAAACTTGGAGGTCTATGGTGATGCAGAATTGATATTAAAACAAGTAAACCGACAGTACTTAGGCAGACACCCCAGACTAAGAGCATATAGAAATTGTGCTTGGGATCTCATGGAAGTTTTTTTCTCATCTGTAAGTATCCATTTTATCCCTCGCGCAGATAATCTACATGCTGATGCATTGGCAAAGGCAGCTTCGACCTTCTCTCCTCCCATGACCTTCAAACTGAAGTATCACATTGAAACCAGATACAAACCTTCCATACCAGACAATATCTGACACTGGCAAGTATTCGAAGACGATGAAAAAATTAAGAAATTCCTTACAGCAGTAGGTGAATTCTCAGATACTCACGCTGACCAAGAAAATCAGAATGACTCCAGGTGGATCATGCAAGAAGGAGAGGAACCTGAAGTCTTCCGAGAAAAAATTGCGGATCATCGTATGATGGTCCTTAAAAGCAATCAGATTCCCAAAGGATTGATTCCTTTGGAAAGACTTTTTGATCAGAACGATGTACCTTTGAAGTCCACTTTGCATCCCCAACTAGAAGAAGTGGAGGACTGCGATATAGGAACCGGAAAAGGACTCCAAATGGTAAAAATATCGAAGTTCCTCCCTCCCAAAGTGAAAGTTAAGTACAAAGACTTACTCAGACAATATAAAGATGTCTTCTCCTGGTCCTATGATGAATTGAAAACGTATGAAACTTCCATTATTGATCACAAGATACCTTTGAAGCCCGGGGTCAAACCGTTTAGGCAAACGCTTAGGCAAATTAACCCCATTTTGTTACCCGTGATAGAAAAGGAAGTTAAAAAACTCTTGGACGCAAAAATTATCGTACCTATGAGATACTCGGACTGGGTAGCTAACCTAGTCCCAGTCAGGAAAAAGAACGGGAAAATCAGACAGTGTGTGGATTTCCGAAACTTAAACAAGTCATCTCTCAAGGATAACTACCCACTGCCCAAGATGGACCATGTTTTAGAAAAGGTTGTTGGAGATAATCGAATGTCTATGATAGATGTTTTCTCTGGTTATAATCAGATTGCTATGAATGAACAAGACAGGGAAAAAACTGGTTTCACCACACCATGGGGTACTTTCATGTATGATAAAATTCCTTTTGGTTTGATGAATGCAGGGGCCACTTTCCAGCGAGCTATGGACATTGCCTTCGTGGGTGAAAAGGACAAGTTAGTAGTTATTTACCTCGACGATCTGACGGTTTTCTCTAAAACTGACGAAGAACATTTGATGCATCTAAAAGAGACTTTCGAAAAGTGCCGTAGGTTTGGCCTATCCCTGAACCCAAAGAAATCACATTTCGCTATGCGGGAAGGTAAGCTTCTGGGCCATGTCGTATCTAAGTAAGGAATCAGGATTGATCCTAAGAGGATTGAAGCGATAGACACTATCGCTATCACAAGAAATATAAAAGAAATTCAATCATTCTTAGGAAACATAAATTTTCTATGAAGTTTCATTCCCAATTTCGCTGAGATTGTCAAATTGATTACAGGAATGCTGAAGAAGGACAACGGGGTAAATTGGACCACCGAGGCCAAGGAATCTTTCGCACACATTAAAAAAGTTATAAGCGAGGCATCGATGTTAGCAAGTCCGGATTATCTGAAGGATTTTCTCATCTTCTCTTTTGCTTCTGAACATACCATCACCGCGGTACTCTTGCAGAAAAATGAAGAAGGGTTCGAACAACCGATAGCGTTTTTCAGCAAAAGCCTCAGAGATGCATAACTGAAATATGACATAATGGAAAAACAAGCATACGTGATGGTAAAAGCATTGAAAGCATTTAGAACCTATGTGCTACATTCAAAAATAATTGCGTATGTGCCCACCAGTTCTATAAAAGACATATTGGTATATCCGAACAATGACGGAAAACGAGGGCGATGGCTCGCTAAAATACAAGAATTCGATCTGGAAGTCAAGCTGACTAAATTGATAAAGGGGCAGGGCCTGGCCAAATTCTTGGCTGAGTCGAATCTTAGAGCTCTTGATATTAATTGCCTCCAAGGAGAAGACGAAGACGCGCACCTACACGAGCTGGATGACCAGATAGAGCCAAGCAAGGTCGAGGAAAAGTTCCTATCATCAGGCTGGTATAAAGACATAGTGTTCCACTTGCTAAACCTGAAATGCCCAGATGAACTATCACTAGCCAAGTGCAGAACTTTAAAACTCCATGCTGTAAAATATTGCATCGCCGACAATCAACTATACTGGAAGGATCCACTTGGGTTCCTGCTAGTCTGCTTGGTTGAGTCAGAAACTCCATGGGTTATAGAGGAATTTCATGAAGGAGTCTGTGGAGGACACCATGCATGGAGAGCCATATCCTACAAGATCTTGAGGGCCAGATACTATTGGGCGAAACTATTTTCAGATGTCAATCCCAAAGTGCGTGCGTGCAACCCATGTCAAATATTCACTGGTAAACAGAAACTCCCCGCACTGCCACTCGTTCCAGTCAAAGCTGAAGCTCCATTTCAAGAATGGGGTCTAGACTTCATAGGGGAAATAAATCCTCATTCCAGTGCTCAGGATAAGTGGATCTTAACAACCATGGATTATTTTACTAAGTGGGTGGAAGCCATTCCAACCAAAAGGGCAACAGACTCGGTGGTGATCGATTTTTGGGAAAATAATATCTTGTCAAGATTCGGGTGTCCCCGAAAGATAGTTACCGAAAACGCCCAGGCCTTCAAATCTATGGCTATGGTCAGCTTCTGTCAGAAGTATAATATTGTTCTCGACCATTCCACTGCATATTACCCTCAGGGGAATGGATTGGCCGAATCATCTAACAAGAGACTGGTGAACATAATCAAGAAAGTACTGGATGAAAATAAAAGGGCTTGGCATGTGCACTTGAAATACACATTATGGGCGAACCACATCAACACTAAAAGGTCTATCGACATTTCACCGTTTCAAATGGTCTATTGGACAGAGGCAGTCCTACCTATAAACTTGGCTTTGCTAGTGATGAAGCTATGGCAGGATCAAAATGAAGAACCCAATCATGTAACCAGGAGAATTAACCAGTTGATCGAGGTTCAACAACATAGAGTTGAAGTCGATGAAAAAATGCAGAAGTACCAGGATGAGATGAAAGCATTGTTCGATCTCAAGGAAAAAGACAGGGAATTCCTTCCAGGTGACTTAGTACTAAGATGGGATGTGAGAAAGGAGTAAGCCACGAAGCATGGTAAATTTGACCACCTCTGGTATGGACCATTCAGGGTCTCGGCTCCAGAAGGGAAAAATTCATTCCTGTTGGAAAACATCGACGAAGAAGTCCTCAGCGCCCCTATCAACGGGCGATATATGAAACATTACATGACATAACAGTCGCCATTTTTCATTAATATATATATATATATATATATATATATATATATATATATATATATATAATAATAAGAATAAAATAAAATTTGTGTACATACATGCATTTTTTTATCAAAACATTACCCTCTTGGCTTTTTGTTTTCTTCTGTTCATAATTTTTAGATGTATTTCGAATAAAGTTCGTATTTGCTTTTTATAGGTTTCCAGCTGCTTGCCTTTTTAGCGGGAGGAGTAATTCTCAAAGCAATGTCATAAATAAATCGACATGAAACAGGTGATACCTAAAGTAGTTTCATAGTGCACAAGGAAATTGAAAAGGAGAGGTAAAGGTGGGCTTTCTCAATACATAGGTTATGAAAGACTGTCAAAATTAAACCAAGGTGACATCATTCAAAATTGCAATATCAGCTAAATTGTTAGATAACAAGATTATTGCTTTGCTTGATAACCTTTGATTTAAAATAATTTGAATGATACACTAAAACTAAAAGCAGTCTGTCAAAAGAAAACGTCCCCAAAGATATCTACAAGAGCCAGTCTCGAACTGTTTTGACCTTCTGTATTTTAAATCAATGAATCCTTGCCTTGTATTATGCCTATCATCGGGTCTAACTTTTGACAAGCTGCCATCTTTTCATTTCGTTACGAAGGAATACAAGTTTTTCATTTTAGCCTCTTGAGTCTCAAAATAGATTGTGGAAAGAAAGCGAATCTCCACAACTGCTTGATCCCCTGCTAAGCGAAGGAACGTTTAGAACGATCCTAACTTTCCTAGGTTTTTTAACAACATCGGAATAATCAAATCTTGCTCGAACAGGATGCTCCTTAAAAAATTATTTTCCCTGTCTCCCTAGGAAAGAAGGTGTTGTGAAGGTCAAGGGAATATTGGTACCGAGTAATCAAAGTAAGTTGACAGACCTCTGATGCAAAATATTACACAGATATCAGCCCTGATATAAACTGATTGCCCCCGTCTT
>ML778665.1:746397-784181 GCA_009831015.1 Picea engelmannii | reverse complement strand
CATTCAACATGTTCTTGTTGTGTGCATTGTTTTCATCACTTAACAATTACTTATCATGCAACATTCTATGTGTGCAACATTACTTTACTTGACATTCATTCATTTACCATGTACTTCAATGTGTGAAATTATGACAACATATATGAATAAAAAATTCAGAATACTGAGCATTCATCATCACTACACTATGTTAGCACAAGAATTTGCAGCTAGAAGAGGCCTAACTATCAGAGTTTTGGGTTTTTTCTAAAGTGTTAACTCCCTCAGTGGTAAAGTGCACAACCTACTATACTGCCAAGACACCTAAACACAATGGGTTCAACATTATAAAAGACCACCAACTGCTCTGCAGACATTCAAGATTGAAGGCACTGGGTTTTGACATTGCTACCTAAACCTGCACACAGGTGCAACATAAATGGTGCTACCTAATATTTCTGGCAGAAAACGAATTGTGCAGAGTTATTTTACCAAGTTTTAGTCACTAATTTGAAACTTGGATTCTGAACAATTGAGAAGGTATTTTTGAAAACTAGAGGAGGTTTTTGTTCATAACATGCCAAATAACAAAAAAATCTCTCAAATTTTCAAATTGTGTTATGGTTTGAGAGATATCAGACATAGAAGTGGATCTACTCAACTGTTTTACAATGGCCCTGCCTAATTTCCTGTAGCAGTCACGGTTTTGATATTCGCCTTGTTGGGAGGTTGCCACATGTCAAGGAGGGTTCAGATGACTTCTCAAGGATCAATTATATGTCAAGGGACACCTGCACCTAAGATTTATCTCAAGCAAATCCCTCATGCAATGAGGTGGAGACATTTTCTTAATGACTTCCAACAAATTCCTAAAAATTAGCAGTTTATTGGATTTTGTTTCTTTGATTGTTGCCACCTATCTCAAAGGCTTAGAATCCAATGAAGGAGATGGGATTCAACCTCCTAAGGTTACTTGGATGCTATTTTCTATTTAAGGAAGAAGATATCTTGAGGAAAAGGGTTGGATTCATGAGCCAAGAGAGATGAGAAAGCTGTAGGTGATCCAGATTATTTTCGGCACGAAATGAGATCGGAGATATAATAAAGAAATGCACAGAGATATCACAGATATTCAATAATATAAAATAAATGTATCAGAGATGCAACTATAAACACAGATGTACATTAATACACGATTTCTATTAATGAAATAAATGTACATAGATTGTAAAAATACAGAGTGAAAGACTTGCTAGAATGATGGTAGCTTATCTCTGAGAAGAGATGTGACAGCTACTTGCATTCGCAATAAGATGAGTAAAATGAGGCTCTGAAGAATTTTTTACAATAAATAGGAATTCAAAAAACCCTAGACATCAAAAAACCTAACCCTAGGAGATGAAGCACCAAAATTCATGTGGGCCCCGTTTGGGTAAGTTAGTACATCAAATTCTCGGGGTCGTAACTTTTGCATACGATCTCTGTTTTAGGCGTATGATAGCTAGTTGGAAATGTATCACCGAGGAGATTAATTTTGGGGGCTCAATCATGCCTTTGGCTATCATTGAGAACCTTGATCTCGAAAAACATTCAATTAGACCCTCAAAATGGCCCCAGAAATTAAAACCCGCTAAAAATAGTAAATTGCCAAAATTGCCAGAAAACTATTTTGAGCCAGTCGGAAAAGGTGGGTGGCCATAGATATCCACTTGGATCAATCTTCCCTCCTTAGGAAGCAATGGTATCCATTGCGTTTAGTTCCTGGGGGAGAGGGAAAGGCATTTGCTAGATCTTCATCTTGGCGATCTGCTTGTATTGCTGGAGACATCATGCTGCTCAGTTTGTGGAAGTATGTCAAGAACTTGTTGAGGCTAAGGCTGTTCAACAATTCGAGATACATGAGAGGACGGTGTGTAGAAGGAATATTTGCACTTTGCTGCAGCTTTGTCGACCTGCTTACATTGGATAGAAGGTGCTTGGGGCAAGGTTGTAGTGGTTGCAGTGTCCTTCTGTTCTCCTTTTGAACAAATTGTGAAGAAGCTAAATTTTGCAGTATGAGATACTACCTTGCGACACTTTTTAGGTGGAAAAATAGTCAGAAATACCTCTGGTATTCTGTAGAGATAACCCCCTAAAGTAACAATGAAACTACGAGAATGAGACTCATAAACAACATGGCGCTTCCACATATATGGCTGGCCCAAGAGAACATCATAGACATCTAGTGGGGCAACATCACATAATACCTCGTCCTTGAAAGGTTGTATGCTGTATGACAATCGACACTGTTGGATGACACAGAGATCTCGTCCTTGCCAAAGCCACCAGATGTTGTATGGTTGTAGGTGTGGTGTTGTTGAAAATCCCAACTGTTTGATGATCTCTGCTGAGATGAGGTTTTTCTGGCTTCCGCTATCAACAATAAAATGCAGAGGGGTCCCCTTCACCCACATCTGTGAATGAAAAAGGTGCTCCCCCTCTTCAGGATCTGTTGGTTCTTCTTGTTGAATTTCTACGATCACGACAATAGTAGTGGGGTCTGCGTCAATGATCTGTCCTTTACCAGTATTTTCAGAATCAGATTTAAAATCAGGGTTCAGCTCCTTGTCTTTGATCTCGGCCACCAATGACTGTTTTGAACGACATTCATCGGTGTTGTGCTAGGGGCTTTTGTGGAAATCATACCATTTTTAGGTGTCCTTCTTTTTCTTCCCATGACCCTTCTTTTCCTGTGTCTTGGACTGGTTTTTGAGAGACTGTTTGTTAGGGCCATGTTTTTCATACTTTGGTTGTTTCGGATTTGCAGACCCAAATTCCCATTTGTTCCGGTTCTTAAATTTCTGCTCAATTTTAACAACATATTGATAAGCAACACCGAGTGATGAGATGTCCAGAAAATCCATTTCAGTCTGGATGTATCTGTGTAAATCCCCATGGTATTTCAGAACCAAATGTCGCTTGAAGTCTTTGATACCCATCTTAGTGCGCAAGGTATGGAAGGTATTGGTGAACTCCGGAACTACTTGGACCCTCTCTTGCCATAGTGTGGTCCATCTCATGTAATGGTCGTCATAGTTGCCAACAAGGTAATACTGTTCCTTTACAACATCCACAAAAAAATCCCAAGTGGGATCGACCCCATATATTCTAGACTCCTCTGTGGAACTTTGCTCCCAGTAATTTTCCTAGCAATGTTTGACATGAGGGAGAGCTTTAAGGAGTGCAAAGGTGATCTTTTCTTTGTCGAAAAAATTGTGAATAGAGAAATAATTTTCTAGGAGAGTTAACCATTTTTCTAGGGTTCTGCATCTATCTGTCCTTCAAATAAACGAATATGAAAATTAACTTTTACCTTGAAAAGAAAGGTGCCTCCAAAGTGGCCACTTGATGAAAATGCACCTGATGCTATCGACAGGCGTTTAAGGATGTGGGCAAAATTCTCCATCATTTCGTCCCTCTGTCGCGTGAGAGATTGCTCAAGAAACAGATTGATAGGATTGTCTACTCAATCGTTTTTCTTTTCTTCCACCATTGAGGGTTTATTGGGTGTGCGAGAGAGATTTTCTTCAAGAGAGACAAGCTCGAGACCCAACTTTCTATACTCGGACCACGTCGGGGACATGCACTGAAAAAACGATCAAGAGAAACCTGCTCTGATACCACTGATCCAGATTATTTTCGGCACAAAATGAGATCGGAGATATAATAAAGAAATGCACAGAGATATCACAGATATTGAATAATATAACATAAATGTATCAGAGATGCAACCATAAACATAGATATACAGTAATACATGATTTCTATTAATGAAAGAAATGTACAGAGACTATAAAAATATAGAGTGAAAGACTTGATAGAATGGTGGCAGCTTATCTCTGAGAAGAGATGTGACAGCTACTCGCATTCACAATAAGATGAGTACAATGAGGCTCTGAAGGTCTTTTTACAATAAACGAGAATGCCAAAAACCCTAGACATCCAAAAACCTAACCCTAGGAGATGAAGCACCAAAAGTCATGTGGGCCTCGTTTGGGTAAGTTAGTACATCAACTTCCCGGGGTCATAACTTTTGCATACGATCTCTGTTTTAGGCGTATGATAGCTCGTTGGAAAGGTATTGTCAAGGAGATTCATTTTGGGGTCTCAATAATTCCATTGGATATCATTGAGAACTTATATGTCGAAAAACCTTCAATTAGGCCCACAAAATGGCCCCGGAAGTTAAAACCTGTTAAAAATAGTAAATTGCCAAAATTGTCAGAAAACTGTTTTGAGCCAGTCAGAAAAGGTGGGTGGCCACCGATATCCACCTCGATCAATCCTCCCTCCTTAGGAAGAAATGGTATCCATTGCGTTGAGTTCCCCAGGGAGAGGGAAAAACATTTGCTGGATCTGCATCTTGGTGAGCTGCTTGTATTGCTGGAGACATTGCGCTGCTTAGTTTGTGGAAGTATGTCAAGAACCTATTGAGGCTGAGGCTGTTCAAAAAGTCGAGATACATGAGAGGATGGTGTGCAGATGGAATCGTTTCTCTTTGCTGTAGCCCTATCGAGCTGCTTATGTTGGATAGAAGGTGCTTAGGGCGAGGCTGTAGTGGTTGCAGTGTCCTTCTGTTCTCCTTTTGAACAGATTGTGAAGAAGCTAAATTTTGAAGTATGAGATATTACCTTGCGACACTTTTTATGTGGAACAATAGTTGGAACTACCTCCCTTATTTTGTAGAGATGAACCCCCAAAGTAACAATGACACTACGGGGTTTAGACTCATAAACAACATGGTGCTTCCACATATATGGCTGGTCCAAGAGAACATCACATACATCCAGTGGGGAAACATCACATAATACCTCATCCTTGAAGGGCTAGATGTTGTATGACCATCGACATTGTTGGCTGACATGGAGACCTCGTCCTTGCTGAAGCCACTTGATGTTGTATGGATGCGGGTGTGGTGTTGTCGACAATCCTAACTCTTTGATGACCTCTGTTGAGATGAGGTTTTTATGGCTTCCGCTATCATCAATAAAATGCAGTGGGGTCCCCTTCACCCATATCTGTGAATGAAAAAGGAGCTCCCCCTCTTCAAGATCTGTTGGTTCTTCTGGTTGAACTGTTGTGGTCACGAAAATAGTAGTTGGGTCTGTGTCAATGATCTCTCCTTTACCAGTATTTTCAAAATTAGATTCAGAATCAGGGTTCAACTTCTTGTCTTTGATTTCAGCCACCAATGACTATTTTGAGCGACATTCATCGGTGTTGTGCGAGGGGGCTTGTGGAAATCACACGATTTTCCGGTGTCCTTCTTTGTCTTCCCATGACCCTTATTTTTGTGTGTCTTGGACTAGTTTTCAGGAGATTGTTTGTTAGGGATATTTTTTTCATACTTTGGTTGTTGCGGATTTGCAGACCCGAATTCCCATTTGTTCTGGTGCTTAAATTTCTGCTCAATTTTAACAGCATATCGATAAGCAACACCAAGTGATGAGATGTTCAGAAAATCCATTTCAGTTTGAATGTATTTGTGTAGAGCCCCACGGTATTTCAGAACCAAATGTCGCTCGAAGTCTTTGATACCCAGCTCGATGGACAAGGTATGGAAGGTATTGGTGAACTCCAAAATTTCTTGGCCCCTCTCTTGCCGCAATGTGGTCCATCTCATGTACTGGTCCTCATAGTTGCCAATATGGTAATACTGTTCCTTTACTACATCCACAAAAAATCCCAAGTGGGATCAAACCCGTATATTCCATACTTCTGTGTGGAACTTTTCTCCTAGTAAGTTTCCCACCAATGTTTTACATGAGGGAGAGATTTAAGGAGTGCGAAGGCGATATTTTCTTTGTCGAAAAAATTGTGAACAAAGAAATAACTTTCTAGTAGAGTTAACCATTTTTCTAGGGTTTCTGCATCTATCTGTCCTTCAAATACAGAAATATCAAAATTAACTTGTACCTTGAAAGGCGAGGTACCTCCAAAGTGTCCGCTTGATGAAGATGTGCCTGATTCTATTGGCAAGTGTTTAAGGATGTGGGAAAAATTCTCCATCATTTCGTCCCTCTGTCACGTGAGAGCTTTCTCAAGCAACAGATTGATAGGATCGTCTGCTCCGTCATTTTTCTTTTCTTCTGCCATTGAGGGTTTCTTGGGTGTGCGAGAGCAATTGTCTTCAAGAGAGACAAGATCGAGACCCAACTTTCTATACTCGGACCTCGTCGGGGACATGCACTGAAAAATCGATCAAGAGCAGCCTGGTCTGATACCACTGATCCAAATTATTTTCGGCACGAAATGAGATCGGAGATATAATAAAGAAATGCACAGAGATATCACAGATATTCAATAATATAACAAAAATGTATCAGAGATGCAACCATAAACACAGATATACAATAATACACAATTTCTATTAATGAAATAAATGTACAGAGACTGTAAAAATACAGAGTGAAAGACTCGCTAGAATGGTGGCAGCTTATCTCTGAGAAGAGATGTGACAGCTACTCACATTCGCAATAAGATGAGTAAAATGAGGCTCTGAAGGACTTTTTATGATAAAAAAGAATGCCATAAATCCTAGGCATCCAAAAATCTAACCCTAGGAGATGAAGCGCCAAAAGTCATGTCGGCTCCGTTTGGGTAAGTTAGTACATCAACTTCCTGGGGTCGTAACTTTTGCATACGATCTCCGTTTTAGGCGTATGATAGCTTGTTGGAAAGGTATCGTTGAGGAGCTTAATTTTGGGGGCTTAATCATAATTTTAGCTATCATTGAGAACCTAAATCTTGAAAAACCTTCAATTAGGCCCTCAAAATGGCCCCAGAAGTTAAAACTTTCTAAAAATAGTAAATTGCCAAAATTGCCAGAAAAATGTTTTGAGCCAGTCAAAAATAGTGGGCAGCCACCGATATCCACCTGGATCAATCCTCCCTCCTTAGGAAGCAATGGTCTCCATTGCGTTGAGTTACCGGGGGAGAGGGAAAATCATTTGCTGGATCTGCATCTTGGTGAGCTGCTTGTATTGCTGGAGACATCGCGCTGCTCAGTTTGTGGAAGTATTTCAAGAACCTGTTGAGGCTGAGGCTGTTCAAAAATTCAAGATACATGAGAGGAAGGTGTGCAGAAGGAATCTTTGCACTTTTTTGCAACCCTGTCGACTTGCTTCTGTTGGATAAAAGGTGCTTGGGGCGAGGCTGTAGTGGTTGCAGTGTCCTTCTGTTCTCCTTTTGAACAGATTGTGAAGAAGCTAAATTTTGCAGTATGATATACTACCGTGTTACACTTTTTAGGTGGAACAATAGTCAAAACTACCTCTCGTATTCTGTAGAGATGACCCCCCAAAGTAACAATGACACTATGGGGTCAAGACTCATAAACAACATGGTGCTTCCACATATATGGCTGGCCCAAGAGAACATCACAGACATCCAGTGGGACAACATCACATAATACCTTGTCCTTGAAGAGCTGGATGCCGTATGAGAATCTACATTGTTGGTTGACACGAAGATCTCGTCCTTTCCGAAGCCACCCGATGTTGTATGGCTGTGGGTGTGGTGTTTTCGACAATCCCAACTGTTTGATGACCTCTGCTGAGATGAGGTTTTTTTGGCTTCCGCTATCAACAATAAAATATAGCGGGGTCCCCTTCACCCACATCTGTGAATGAAAAAGGCACTCCCCCTCTTCAGGATCTGTTGGTTCTTCTGGTTGAATTGCTGCGGTCGCAACAATAGCAGCGGAGTTCATGTCATTGATCTGTCCTTTACCAGTATTTTTAGAATCAGATTCTGAATCAGGTTTCGGCTCCTTGTCTTTGATCTCAGCCACCAATGATTATTTTGAGAGACATTCATCGGTGTTGTGCCAGGGGATTTTGTGGAAATCACACCATTTTCCAGTGTCCTTCTTTGTCTTCCATGACCCTTCTTTTTCTGTGTCATGGACTGGTTTTCAGAAGACTGTTTGTTAGGGTCGTCTTTTTCATGCTTTGGTTGTTGTGGATTTGCAGACCCGATTTCCTGTTTGTTCTGGTGCTTAAATTTCTGCTCAATTTTAACAACATATCGATAAGAAACACTGAGTGATGAGATGTCCAAAAAATCCATTTAAGTCTGGATGTATCTGTGTAGAGCCCCACGGTATTTCAGAACCAAATGTCACTCGGAGTCTTTGATACCCAGCTTGGTGCGCAAGGTATGGAAGGTATCGGTGAACTCTAGAACTTCTTGGCCCCTCTCTTGTTGCAGTGTGGTCCATCTCATGTACTGGTCCTCATATTTTCCAACAGGGTAATACTGTTGCTTTGCCGCATCCACAAAAAAATCCCAAGTGGGATTGGCCCCATATATTCCAGAATCCTCCGTGGAACTTTTCTCCCAGTAAGTTTCCCACCAATGTTTGATAAGAGGGAGAGCTTTAAGGAGTACGAGGGTGATCTTTTCTTTGTCGAAAAAATTGTGAACAGAGAAATAACTTTCTAGTAGAGTTAACCATTTTTCTAGGGCTTTTACATCTATCTGTCCTTCAAATACAGGAATATCAAAATTGACTTGTACCTTGAAAGGCAAAGTGCCTCCAAAGTGACCGCTTGATGAAGATGTGCCTGATGCTATCGACATGCGTTTAAGGATGTGGGCAAACTTCTCGATCATTTCATCCCTCTGTCGTGTGAGAGCTTGCTCAAGTAACATATTGATAGGATTGTCTGCTCCGTCATTTTTATTTTATTCCTCCATTGAGGGTTTCTTGGGTGTGCGAGAGTGATTGTATTCAAGAGAGACAAGCTCGAGACCCAACTTTCTATACTCGAACCTCGTCGGGGACATGCACTGAAAAAACAATCAAGAGCAGCCTGCTCTGATACCACTAATCCAGATTATTTTCAACACGAAATGAGATCGGAGATATAATAAAGAAATGCACAGAGATATCACAAATATTCAATAAGATAACAAAAATGTATCAGAGATGCAACCATAAACACAAATATACAGTAATACACGATTTCTATTAATGAAATAAATGTACAGAGAGTGTAAAAATACAGAGTGAAAGACTCGCTAGAATGGTGGTAGCTTATCTCTGAGAAGAGATGTGACGACTACTCACATTCATAATAAGATGAGTACAATGAGGCTATGAAGACATTTTTACAATAAACAAGAATGCCAAAAAACCTAGACATCCAAAAACCTAACCTTAGGACATGAAGCACCAAAACTCATGTGGGCCCTGTTTGGGTAAGTTAGTACATCAACTTCCCGGGGTCGTAACTTTTGCATACGATCTCCGTTTTAGTCGTATGATAGTTCGTTGGAAAGGTATCATAGAGGAGATTCATTTTTGGGGCACAATCATGCCTTCAATTATAATTGAGAATATCAATCTCAAAAAACCTTCAATTAGGCCCTCAAAATGGCCCCAGAAGTTAAAACCTGCTAAAAATAGTAAATTGCCAAAATTGCCAGAAAAATGTTTTGAGCCAATCGAAAAAGGTGGGTGGACACTGATATCCACCGATATCCACCTGGATCAATATTCCCTCCTTTGGAAGAAATGGTCTCCATTGCATTGAGTTCCCGGGGGAGAGGGAAAAGCATTTGTTAGATCTGCATCTTGGTTAGCTGCTTGTATTGTTGGACACATCACACTGCTCAGTTTGTGGAAGTATGTTAAGAACCTGTTGAGGCTGAGGCTGTTCAACAAGTCAAGATACATAAGAGGACAGTGTGTAGAAGGAATATTTGTGCTTTGTTGCAGCCCTGTCGACCTGCTTCTGTTGGATAGAAGATGCTTGGGGCGAGGCTGTAGTGGTTGCAGTGTCCTTCTATTCTCCTTTTGAACAGATTGTGAAGAAGTTAAATTTTGCAGTATGAGATACTAACTTGTGACACTTTTTAGGTGGAAAAATAGTCAGAAATACCTCTAGTATTCTATAGAGATGAACCCCCAAAGTAACAATGACACTACGGGGTTGAGACTCATAAACAACATGGTGCTTCCACATATATGGCTGGCCCAAGAGAACATCACAAACATCCAGTGGGGAAACATCACATAATACCTCGTCCTTGAAGGGCTGGCTGCCGTATGATAATCGACACTATTGACTGACACTTAGATCTCTTCCTTGCCGAAGCCACCCGATGTTGTATTGCTGCGGGTGTGGTGTTGTCAACAATCCCAACTATTTGATGACCTCTATTGAGATGAGGTTTTTCTGGCTTCCGCTATCAACAATAAAATGCAACGAGGTCTCCTTCACCCACATATGTGAATGAAAAAGGCACTCCCCCTCTTCATGATCTATTGGTTCTTCTGGTTGAATTGCTGCGGTCATGACAATAACAGTGGGGTCTGCATCAATGATCTATCCTTTACTAGTATTTTCAGAATCATATTTTGAATCAAGGTTCGGCTCCTTGTCTTTGATCTCGACCACCAATGACTATTTTGAGCGACATTCATCGGTGTTGTGCTAGGGGATTTTGTGGAAATCACACCATTTTCCGCTGTCCTTATTTGTCTTCCCGTGACCCTTCTTTTCCTGTGTCTTGGACTAGTTTTCAGGAGACTGTTTGTTAGGGCCGTCTTTTTCATACTTTGGTTGTTGCAGATTTGTAGACCCAAATTCCCGTTTGTTGTGGTGCTTAAATTTTTGCTCAATTTTAAATGCATATCGATAAACAACACCAAATGATAAGATGTCCAGAAAATCCATTTCAGTCTGGATGTATCTGTGTAGAGCCCCATGATATGGAAGGTATTGGTGAACTCCGGAACTGCGTGGCCCCTCTCTTTCCGCAGTGTGGTCCATCTCATGCACTAGTCCTCATAGTTTCCAACAGGGTAATACTGTTCCTTTACCGCATCCACAAAAAAATCCCAAGTGGGATCGACTCCATATATTCTAGACTCCTTTGTGGAACTTTTCTCCTAGTAAGTTTCCCACCAGTTTGACATGAGGGAGAGCTTTAAGGAGTGCGAAGGTGATCTTTTCTTTGTCGAAAAAATTGTGAACAGAGAAAATAACTTTCTAGCAGAGTTAACCATTTTTCTAGGGCTTCTGCATCTATCTGTCGTTCAAATATAGGAATATCAAAATTAACTTGTACCTTGAAAGGGGATGTGCCTCCAAAGTAGCCACTCGATGAATATGCATCTGATGCTATTGGTAGGCGTCTAAGGATGTGGGAAAAATTCTTCATCATTTCGTCCCTCTGTCACATGAGAGCTTGTTCAAGCAACGGATTGATAGGATCATCTGCTCCATCGTTTTTCTTTTCTTCCGCTTTTGAGAGTTTCTTGGGTGTGCGAGAGCGATTGTATTCAAGAGATGTAAGCTCGAGACCCAACTTTATATACTTGGACCTCGTCCAGGACATGCATTGAAAAAATGATCAAGAGCAACCTGCTCTGATACCATTGATCTAGATTATTTTCGGCACGAAATGAGATCGGAGATATAAAAAAGAAATGCACAGAGATATCATAGATATTCAATAATATAAAAGAAATGTATCATAGATGCAACCATAAACAAATATATGCAGTAATACATGATTTCTATTAATGAAAGAAATGTACAGAGAGTGTAAAAATACAGAGTGAAAGACTCGCTAGAATGGTGACAACTTATCTCTTAGAAGAGATGTGACGGCTACTCACATTCGTAATAATATGAGTACAATGAGGCTCTGAAGGAATTTTTACAATAACAGGAATTCCAACAACCCTAGACATCCAAAAACCTAACCCTAGGAGATGAAGCATCAAAAGTCATGTAGGCCTCGTTTGGGTAAGTTAGTACATCAACTTCCCAGGGTTGTAACTTTTGCACACGATCTCTGTTTTAGGCGTATGATAGCTCATTGGAAAATTATCATCGAAGAGATTCATTTAGGGGGCTCAATGATGCCTTCAATGATCATTGAGAACATCGATCTCGAAAAACCTTCAATTAGGCCGTCAAAATGGCCCTGGAAGTTAAAACCAACTAAAAATAGTAAATTGCCAAATTTGTCAGAAAACTGTTTTGAGCCAGTCGAAAAAGGTGGGTGGCCACTGATATCCACCTGGATCAATCCTCCCTCCTTAGGAAGCAATGGTATCCATTGCATTGAGTTCCCGGAGGAGAGGGAAAAACATTTTCTAGATCTGCATCTTGGTGAGCTGGTTGTATTGCTGGAGACATCGCGTTACTCAGTTTGTGGAAATATGTCCAGAACATGTTGAGGCCGAGGCTATTCAGCAAGTCGAGATACATGAGAGGACGGTGTGCAGAGGGAATCTTTGCGCTTTTCTGCAGCTCTGTCGACCTACTTCTATTGGATAGAAGGTGCTTGGGGCGAGGCTGTAGTGGTTGCAGTGTCCTTCTATTCTCCTTTTGAACAGATTGTGAAGAAGCTAAATTTTGCAGTATGAGATACTACCTTGCGACACTTTTTAGGTGGAACAATAGTCGGAACTACCTCTGGTATTTTTTAGAGATGACCTCCCAAAGTAACAACAACACTACGGGGTCAAAACTCATAAACAACATGGCGCTTCTACATATATGGCTAGCCCAAAAGAACATCACAGACATCCAGTGGGACTACATCACATAATACCTCGTCCTTGAAGGGCTGGATGCCATATGACAATCTATATTGTTGGATGACATGGAGATATTGTCCTTGCCAAAGCCACTCGATGTTGTATGGCTGTGGGTGTGGTGTTGTCGACAATCCCAACTGTTTGACAACCTCTGCTAAGATGAGATTTTTCTGGCTTCCGCTATCAATAATAAAATGCAACGAGGTTCCCTTCACCCACATCTATGAATGAAAAAGGTGCTCCCCCTCTTTAGGATCTGTTGGTTCTTCTGGTTGAATTGCTATGGCCGCAACAATAGTAGTGGGGTCTGCGTCAATGATCTATCCTTTACTAGTATTTTAAGAATCAAATTCTGAATCAGGGTTCGACTCCTTGTATTTGATCTCGGCCACCAATGACTATTTTGAGCGACATTCAACGGTGTTGTGCCAGGGGATTTTTTGGAAATCGCACCATTTTTCGGTGTCCTTCTTTGCCTTCCCGTGACCCTTCTTTTCCTGTGTCTTGGACTTGTTTTCAGGAGACTGTTTGTTAGGATTGTCTTTTTCATATTTGCAGACCCGAATTCCTATTTATTCTGGTGCTTAAATTTATACTCAATTTTAACAACATATCGATAAGCAGCTCCGAGTGCTGAGATGTCCAGAAAATCCATTTCAGTCTGGATGTATCTGTATAGAGCCCCACGGTATTTCAAAACCAAATGTCACTCAGAGTCTTTGATACCCAGCTTGGTGCGCAAGGTATGGAAGGTATTGGTGAACTCTAGAACTTCTTGGCCCCTCTTTTACCGTAGTGTGGTCCATCTCATGTACTGGTCCTCATAGTTTCCAACAGGGTAATATTGTTCCTTTACCACATCCACAAAAAAATCCCAAGTGGGATCGACCCCATATATTCCAGACTCCTATGTGGAACTTTGCTCCAAGTAAGTTTTCCACCAATGTTTGACATGAGGGAGAGCTTTAAGGAGTGCAAATGTTATCTTTTCTTTGTCGGAAAAATTGTGAATAGAGAAATAACTTTCTAGCAGAGTTAACCATTTTTCTAGGGCTTCTGCATCTATCTGTCCTTCAAATACAGGAATATCAAAATTAAATTGTACCTTGAAAGGCAAGGTGCCTCCAAAGTGGCTGCTTGATGGAGATGCACCTGATTCTATTGACAGATGTTTAAGGATGTCGAAAAAATTCTCCATCATTTCGTCCCTCTGTCGCATGAGAGCTTGCTCAAGAAACAGATTGATAGGATCGTCTTCTCCGTTGTTTTTCTTTTCTTCCACCATTGAGGGTTTCTTGGGTGTGCGAGAGTGATTATCTTCAAGAGAGAAAATCTCAAGATACAACTTGATATACACAGACCTCATCGAGGACATGCACTAAAAAAATGATCAAGAGCAACCTGCTCTGATACAACTGATCCAGATTATTTTCGGCACGAAATGAGATCGAAGATATAATAATGAAATGCACAAAGATATCACAAATATTCAATAATATAACAGAAATGTATCAGCGATGCAACCATAAACACAGATATACAGTAATACACAATTTCTATTAATGAAAGAAATGTACAAAGACTGTAAAAATATAGAATGAAAAACTCGCTAGAATGGTGACAGCTTATATCTGAGAAGAGATGTGATGGTTATTCGCATTCGCAATAAGATTAGTAAAATGAGGCTTTGAAGGCCTTTTTACAATAAACAGGAATGCTCAAAACCTTAGACATAAAAAAACCTAACCCTAGGAGATGAGGCGCCAAAAGTCATGTGGGCCCCATTTGGGTAAGTTAGAACATCGACTTTTTGGGGTTGTAACTTTTGCATAAAATCTCTGTTTTAGGTGTATGATAGCTCGTTTGAAAGGTATCATCGCGAAGATTCATTTTGGGGGCTCAATCATGATTTTGGCCATCATTGAGAACCTAGATCTCGAAAAACCTTCAATTAGGACCTCAAAATGGCCCCAGAAGTTAAAACCTGCTAAAAATAGTAAATTGCCAAAATTGCCAGAAAACTGTTTTGAGCCAGTCAAAAAAGGTGGGTGGCCACCGATATCCACTTGGATCAATCCTCCCTCCTTAGGAAGAAACAATCTCCATTGTGTTGAGTTCTCGGGGGAGAGGGAAAAGTATTTTTTGGATCTGCGTCTTGGTGAGCTACTTGTATTACTAGAGACATCGCGCTTCTTAGTTTGTGGAAGTATGTCAAGAACCTGTTGAGGCTGAGGCTGTTCAAAAAGTTGAGATACATGAGAGGACAGTGTGAAAAAGTAATATTTGCACTTTGCTGCATCCCTTTTGACCTGCTTCTGTTGGATAGAAGGTGCTTGGGGCGAGGCTGTAGTTTCCTTCTGTTCTCCTTTTGAATAGATTGTGAAGAAGCTAAATTTTGCAGTATGAGATACTACATTGCAACACATTTTAGGTGGAACAATAGTCGGAACTACCTCTGGTATTCTGTAGAAATGACCCCCCAAAGTAACAATGACACTACAGGGTCGAGACTCATAAACAACATGGCGCTTCCACATATATGGCTGGCCCAAGAGAACATCACAAACATCTAGTGGGGCAACATCACATAATACCTCGTCCTTGAAGGGTTGGATGTCGTATGACAATCGACATTGTTGGCTGACATGGAGATATCGTCCTTGCTGAAGCCACCCGATGTTGTATGGTTGCGGGTGTGGTGTTGTCGACAATCCCAACTGTTCGATGACCTCTGTTGAGATGAGGTTTTTCTGGATTCTGCTATCAACAATAAAATGCAGTGGGGTCCCCTTCACCCACATCTGTGAATGAAAAAGACGCTTCTCCTCTTCAGGATATGTTGGTTCTTCTGGTTGAATTGCTGCGGTCGTGACAATAATGGTGGGGTCTGCGTCAATGATTTGTCCTTTACCAGTATTTTCAGAATCAGATTATGAATTAGGGTTCTGCTCCTTGTATTTGATCTCGGCCACCAATGACTATTTTGAGTGACATTCATCGGTGTTGTGCCAGAGGCTTTTGTGGAAATCACACCATTTTTTGGTGTCCTTCTTCGTCTTCCCGTGACCCTTCTTTTCTTGTATCTTAGACTGGTTTTCAGGAGACTGTTTGTTAGGTTCCTCTTTTTCATACTTTGGTTGTTGCGGATTTGCAGACCTGAATTCCCATTTGTTCTGGTGCTTGAATTTTTGCTTAATTTTAACAACATATCGATAAGGAACACCGAGTGATGAGATGTCCAGAAAATCCATTTCAGTCTAAATGTATCTATGTAGAGCCCCATGGTATTTCAGAACCAAATGTTGCTTGGATTCTTTGATACTCTGCTTGGTACGCAAGGTATGGAAGGTATTGGTGAAATACGAAACTGCTTGGCTTGTCTCTTGCCGCAGTGTGGTCCATCTCATGCATTGGTCTTCATAGTTTCCAACAGGGTAATACTGTTGCTTTACCGCATCCACAAAAAAATCCCAAGTGGGATCAACCCCATATATTCTAGACTCCTCCGTGGAATTTTTCTCCTAGTAAGTTTCCCACCAATGTTTGACATGAGGGAGAGCTTTAAGGAGTGTGAAGGTGATCTTTTCTTTGTCGAAAAAATTGTAAACAGAGAAATAAATTTCTAGCAGAGTTAACCATTTTTCTAGGGCTTCTACATCTATCTGTCCTTCAAATACAGGAATATCAAAATTAACTTGTAGCTTGAAAGGTGAGGTGCCTCCAAAGTGGCCACTTAATGAAGATGCGCCTGATGTTATTGGCAGGCATTTAAGGATGTGGGAAAAATTCTCCATCATTTCATCCCTCTGTCGCATGAGAGCTTGCTCAAGCAACAGATTGATAGGATTGTCTGCTTTGTCGTTTTTATTTTCTTATGCCATTGAGTGTTTCTTGGGTGTGCGAGAGCGATTTTATTCAAGAGAGACAAGCTCGAGACCCAACTTTCTATATTCGGACCTTGTCAGGGACATGCACTGAAAAAATGATCAAGAACAACCTGCTCTGATACCACTGATCCAAATTATTTTCGGAACGAAATGAGATCGGAGATATAATAAAGAAATGCACAGAGATATCACAGATATTAAATAATATAACAGAAATGTATCAGGGATGCAACCATAAAAACATATATACAATAATACACGATTTCTATTAATGAAAGAAATGTACAGAGACTATAAAAATACAGAGTGAAAGACTCGCTAGAATGGTGGCAACTTATCTCTGAGAAGAGATGTGATGGCTACTCGAATTCGCAATAACATGAGTACAATGAGACTATGAAGGCCTTTTTACAATAAACGGGAATGCCAAAAACCCTAGACATCCAAAAAACTAATCCTAGGAGATGAAGCACCAAAAGTCATGTGGGCCCCGTTTTAGTAAGTTAGTACATCAACTTCCTGGGGTCGTAACTTTTGCATACGATCTCCGTTTTAGGCGTATGATAGCTCTTTGGAAATGTATCATCGAGGAGATTCGTTTTGGGGGTTCAAACATGCTTTTGACTATCTTTGAGAACCTTGATCTTGAAAAACCTTCAATTAGGCCCTTAAAATGGCCCCGGAAGTTAAAACCTACTAAAAATAGTAAATGGCCAAAATTGCCAGAAAATTGTTTTGAGCCAGTTGGAAAAGGTGGGTGGCCACCGATATCCACCTAGATCAATCCTCACTCCTTAGGAAGCAATGGTATCCATTGCGTTGAGTTCCCGGGGGAGAGGGAAAAGCATTTGCTAGATCTGCATCTTGATGAACTCCTTGTATTGTTGAAGACATCGCGCTGCTCAGTTTGTGGAAGTATGTCAAGAACCTGTTGAGGCTGAGGCTGTTCAACAAGTCGAGATACATGAGAGGACGGTGTGTAGAAGGAATCTTTGTGCTTTTCTGCAGCCCTATCGACCTGCTTCTGTTGGATAGAAGGTGCTTGGGGCAAGGCTGTAGTGGTTGCAGTGTCCTTCTGTTCTCCTTTTGAATAGATTGTGAAGAAGCTAAATTTTGCAGTATGAGATACTACCTTGCAACACTTTTTAGGTGGAACAATAGTCAGAACTACCTCTGGTATTCTGTAGAGATGACCCCCCAAAGTAACAATGACACTTCAGGGTTGAGACTCATAAACAACATAGCGCTTCCACATATATGGCTGGCCCAAGAGAACATCACAGACATCCAGTGGGGCAGCATCACATAATACCTCGTCCTTGAAGGGCTAGATGTCATATGGAAATCAACACTATTGGATGACACAAAGATATTGTCCTTGCCGAAGCCACCTGATGTTTTATCGCTGAGGGTGTGGTGTTGTCCACAATCCCAACTGTTTGATAACCTATGCTGAGATGAGTTTTTTTTTGCTTCTGCTATCAACAATAAAATGCAGCGGGGTCCCCTTCACCCACATTTGTGAATGAAAAAGGTGCTCCCCCTCTTCATGATTTATTGGTTCTTCTGGTTGAATTGTTGTGGTCACGACAATAGCAGTGGGGTCTACGTCAATGATATGTCATTTACCAGTATTTTCAGAATCAGATTCTGAATGAGGGTTCTGCTCCTTATCTTTGATTTCGGCCACCAATGACAGTTTTGAGCGACATTCATCGGTGTTGTGCCAGTGGATTTTGTGGAAATCACACCATTTTCTGGTGTCCTTTGTCTTCTTGTGACCTTCATTTTCCAGTGTCTTGGACTGGTTTTCAAGAGGTTGTTTGTTAGGTTCATCTTTTTCATACTTTGGTTGTTGCGGATTTGCAGACCCAAATTCCCGTTTGTTCTGGTGCTTAAATTTCTCCTCAATTTTAACATCATATTGATAAGCAACACCGAGTGATGAGATGTATAGAAATTCCATTTTAGTCTGGATGTATCTGTGTAGAGCCCCATGGTATTTCAAAACCAATTGTCGCTTGGAGTCTTTGCTACCTAGATTGGTGCCCAAGGTATGGAAGGTATTGGTGAACTCCAGAACTTCTTGGCCCCTCTCTTGCCGTAGTGTGGTCCATCTCATGAACTGGTCCTCATAGTTTCCAACAGGGTAATACTGTTCCTTTACCGCATCCACAAAAAAATCCCAAGTGGGATCGACCCCATATATTCCAAACTCCTCGGTGGAACTTTTCTCCTAGTAAATTTCCCACCAATGTTTGACATGAGGGAGAGATTTAAGGAGTGCGAAGGTGATCTTTTCTTTGTTGGAAAAATTGTGAATAGAGAAATAACTTTCTAGCAGAGTTAACCATTTTTCTAGGGCTTCTGCATCTATATGTACTTCAAATACATGAATATGAAAATTAACTTGTACCTTGAAAGGCAAGGTGCCTCCAAAGTGGCTGCTTGATGAATATGCGCCTGATGCTATCGAAAGACATTTAAGGATGTGGGAAAAATTCTCCATCATTTCGTCCCTCTGTCGCGTGAGATCTTGCTCAAGCAACAAATTGATAGGATCATCTACTCCGTCGTTTTTCTTTTCTTCTGCCATTGAAGGTTACTTGGGTGTGTGAGAGAGATTGTCTTAAAGAGAGACAAGCTCGAGACCCAACTTTTTATACTTAGACCTCATCGGGGACATGCATTAAAAAAACGATCAAGAGCAGCCTGCTCTGATACCACTGATCCAGATTATTTTCGACACAAAATGAGATCTGAGATATAATAAAGAAATGCATAGAGATATAAAAAATATTCAATAATATAATAGAAATGTATCAGAGATGCAACCATAAAGATATATATACAGTAATACACAATTTCTATTAATGAAAGAAATGTACAGAGACTGTAAAAATACAGAGTGAAAGACTCGCTAGAATGGTGGCAGCTTATCTCTGAGAAGAGATGTGATGACTACTCACATTCGCAATAAGATGAGTACAATGAGGCTCTGAAGGCCTTTTTACAATAAACAGGAAGGCCAAAAGCCCTAGACATCCAAAAACCTAACCCTAGGAGATGAAGCGCCAAAAGTCATGTGGGCCCCTTTTGGGAAAGTTAGTACATGAACTTCCTGCGGTTGTAAATTTTGCATACGATCTCTGTTTTAGGCGTATGATAGCTCGTTGGAAAGGAATATTCGAGGAGATTCATTTTGGAAGCTTAATCATGCCTTTGACTATCATTGAGAACCTATATCTAAAAAAACTTTCAATTAGGCCCTCAAAATGGCCCCAAAAGTTAAAAGCTGGTAAAAATAGTAAATTGCCAAAATTGCTAGAACACTGTTTTGAGCCAGTCGAAAAAGGTGAGTGGATATCGATATGCACCTGGATCAATCCTCCATCCTTAGGAAGAAATGGTCTCCATTGCATTGAGTTCCCAGGGGAGAGTTAAAAGCATTTGCTAGATCTACATCTTGGTGAGCTGCTTGTATTGCTGGAGACATCGCGCTGCTCAGTTTGTGGAAGTATGTCAAGAACCTATTGAATCCGAGGCTATTCAAAAAGTCAAGATACATGAGAGGACGGTGTGTAGAAGGAATCTTTGTGCTTTTATGCAACCCTGTCGACCTGCTTCTATTGGATAGAAGGTGCTTGGGGCGAGGCTGTAGTGGTTGCAATGTTCTTCTGTTCTCCTTTTGAATAGATTGTAAAGAAGCTAAATTTTGCAGTATGAGATACTACCTTGTGACACTTTTTAGGTGGAACAATAGTTGGAGATACCTTTGGTATTCTGTAGAGATGACCCCCCAAAGTAACAATGACACTAGAGGGTCGAGACTCATAAATAGCATGGCATTTCCACATATATGGCTGGCTCAAGAGAACATCATAGACATCCAGTGGGGCAACATCACATAATACCTCGTTCTTGAAGGGCTGGATGCCGTATGACAATCGACACTGTTGGCTGACACGGAGATCTCGTCCTTGTCGAAGCCACTCGATGTTGTATGCCTACGCGTGTGGTGTTGTCGACAATCCCAACTCTTTGACGACCTCTGCTGAGATGAGGTTTTTCTGGCTTCCTCTATAGACAATAAAATGGAACGGGGTCCCCTTCACCCACATCTGTGAATGAAAAATGTGCTCCCCCTCTTCAAGATCTGTTGGTTCTTCTAGTTGAATTGCTGCAGTTGCGACAATAGCAGTGGGGTTTGCGTCAATGATTTGTCCTTTATCGATATTTTCAGAATCAGATTCTGAATTAGGGTTCGGCTCCTTGTCTTTGATCTCGGCCACCAATGACTGTTTTGAGCGACATTCATCGGTGTTGTGCCAGGGGCTTTTGTGGAAATCACACCATTTTACGGTGTCCTTCTTTGTCTTCCCTTGACCCTTCTTTGCCTGTGTCTTGGACTAGTTTTCAGAAGACTGTTTGTTAGGGCTGTCTTTTTCATACTTCGGTTGTTGTAGATTTGCAGACCCGAATTCCCATTTTTTTTGGTGATTAAATTTATGCTCAATTTTAACAACATATCAATAAGCAACATCGAGTACTGAGATGTCCAGAAAATCCATTTCAGTTCGGATGTATCTGTGTAGAGCCCCACGGTATTTCATAACCAAATGTCGCTCGAAGTCTTTGATACCTAGCTTGGTGCGCAAGGTATGGAAGGTATTGGTGAACTCCAGAACTTCTTGGCCCCTCTCCAACCACAGTGTGGTCCATCTCATGTACTGGTCCTCATAGTTGCCAACAAGGTAATACTGTTCCTTTACCGCATCCACAAAAAAAATCCCAAGTGGGATCGACCCCATATATTCCAAACTCCTCTGTGGAACTTTGCTTCCAGTAAGTTTCCCACCAATGTTTGACATAAGGGAGAGCTTTAAGGAGTGCGAAGGTGATCTTTTCTTTGTCGGAAAAATTGTGAACAAAGAAATAAATTTCTAGTAGAGTTAACCATTTTTCGAGGGCTTCTGCATCTATCTGTCCTTCAAATACATGAATATCAAAATTAACTTGTACCTTGAAAGGAGAGGTGCCTCCAAAGTGACCGCTTGATGAAGATGCACCTGATGCTATCGGCATGCATTTAAGATTGTGGAAAAAATTCTCCATCATTTCTTCCCTCTGTCGCGTGAGAGCTTGCTTAAGCAACAGATTGATAGGATCATCTGCTCCGTCGTTTTTCTTTTCTTCCGCCATTGAGGGTTTCTTGGGTGTGTGAGAGAGATTGTCTTCAAGAGAGACAAGCTCGAGACCCAACTTGTTATACTCGGACCTTGTCGGGGACATGCACTGAAAAAATGATCAAGAGCAGTGTCACATACCCACTACCTAAATCGTATTTTTCTGGTCTTCTGTCGAATCCGAAGCCCTAAATATCCATGGAGGACCAGCGTAAGATGGATCTTTCTCTCTCCTTCTCTGTTCTCATGTGATCGCGGGTCATGATCACGGTTCATTTTGAACACAGTGCCTATTTGTATTTCGCGCCTCAGCGCTACAATAATGTCTAATCGTTTGACTTGGCAACCGTCGAATCCCGACAGGGCTAGCGACCGACCAATGGGGATGAATCCCTACAGGGTCAGTAAATGGCCAATAGGAACAAATCCCAACAGGGGTAGAGAAAAACCAATGAGAAACAACCCCATTGCGCGGTTAAGTGGAATACAGGTGGTAGAGAGGGAAACGCGACACGATGGTCGACATGACAAGAGGGGCCCCACTTCACACGCCACACTATTTCGAACCCCCCCCATTAAAGGAAGAATGGCAAGGGGGGTCCGGAATCCGCCTAAGCACCGTTGATTATGATGAATTAATCTCGAATGTTTGAGAGCTGCGCGTCCAATTTTGGACCCCCCCCATTAAAGGCAGAATGGAAAGGGGGCTCCGAAATGCATCCTCAGCCGTAGATCTGGGCGGGTGGACTCTAGCCATCCAGATCTGTTCGCTACTTACCCTAATGTGCGCTCACGCCCCAACGTAAAACTGACATCTCTTCCTCACATCGGACGATCGTTACGGACCCTAAGATTTCCCGAAGGAATCTTGTCCATTCATCGGGGTTTATCATCATGAGAATCCAGACTCTCGATCATGGGACTCCCAAATCCTCGATCCCCAGTTTCCTGATGCGGTTAATTTCTCGACACGTGGCCTCCACCAATTGGATGGCTCAGACCTACTCCGGGGTTTCCACCATGGGAAATCTCGAACTCTTGTCAACAAGAATCCCAATTCCGCGATCCCCAATGAGCCAATTCACCGATATGGTCTTTTACATGTTAACCCTCCTGGCTAAACTCCTTGCCCATGTGACCGTTATCTAACAAGGCCACAACGTTATCTCCTGTTGGGTTTTCGGACTTTCCAATGCCGAAATGTACTCGTCCTCAGGATTCGCGATCCGCCGAATCCCGATATGCCGATATAAAGACAGCTGGCCCTACAATGGATGCTTTTCAATTTGTTGGGATTCCAGACTTCACAATTTTGAAGTGCATGGACTTCTTGTCCACGGAATTCCTGATTTCCCGATGGATGACTTTCCTTTCGAGACTTTTCCCCAATGCCCGATTGCCACCACGCGTCCTCCCATGATGGATGGTCCTGATCGCTTCTCGTGATTTCGGAGTTTCCGCTGCTGAGATATTCTGGCATCTTGTCCCTTCAATCTCTGAAATGCCGACGGGCTCCCGATATTGTCCACGTGTCCTCCTATGAGGGACGACTCCTATTGATTCCAGGATTTTCACTAGGAAAATTCCTGACCTTATGTCATCGTGACTCCCGATTTCACGAATGTTGATATCCCGATGGCCACGCCTCTTGTCGGGATTTTCAACCTCCTATTCACGAGGGCTTAACCCTCATGCATCTCTTAACAGATCCAACGACTGTCGGGTTTTTCTGGCTAAGATCTAACGACTCAGATCTGTCCCACCTTGTGCACTCTTCCACTACTTCATGGATGTGGACAAATCAACGGTCTAGGTGTTCTCATGGACCGTGGGGGTCTACGATCCCGATTTCCTCGCTATTCACGAAGATAGATGAAAAGGGGTAAGGTATGTAACGCCCTCGTTTCTTTTGTCAATCAAACGGTCGTGAATGACCATGGGTCTTCCAACAGAATCTCATCCATCGATCGATACTTATCCCTACGCTGCTACTTCAGGATTTTTTAGAGGTTCATTCCTCCTCGTGCAGGGTTGTCAAGACTTACACATTCAAGTCCTTTTTCTAGGTTCTTGGTAAACCTTTCGAAGGAGGGAATCTCTGTGAAGAGATCTATTCCGGGGCATCCCTGGAGACAGATTAGGGTAAACAACTTCCCGAGAACGGGCTGGAGGCATGACTTAGTTCAACTTATGCATAATTAAATTCATTTATCAACATAAGCCATGCATGTTTTTTCTGTTATAAGCATATACAACTACTAGTACTGGTCAAAATACTACTCAGACATTCTTAAAATGAAAACATTCACAGTTCCACAGCTTATGAGCATAATTATCAAAATACATATATTTCAAGGTGCTAGAGGCAAAACACTTATCAGAAATAACAGCAGGGTTAAGCAACTGTTGAGAGGGGTGCTCGTTTCCACCCAACCGTAGGCTTAGCGACTCCTAGCGGATTTACCACTAGCCACCCCCGAGCTGAGACCACGATGCTGTGAGACTGCATCTCTGTTTTCCAGTGACCAGAGGCGAAGGTTGCAATCCTTCATCTCTGCTATCACTCACTCTGCGTGATGCCAGAGTTCTCCCCTCGCGTCTGCCCCCCAATCGCTTCTACCCCACGCCTTATCCTCTTGTGAGGTTGTGTGTGGCGTGATTACCCTCGTGCTGGTCAGGCCTGACGGCTCTACGGATGGGCGGTTCACCTCCCATCCCTCATTAAGCCATCTATCTACCAGCCTGCGAGACATTTAATTCGGGGCCAGCGAGCCGCTTTTGGTTCTCCGGGCCAGTGGAGTCCAAATACGGTATTAATTCTCGATGGAAGTTAATGCCACCTTTCCAGGTGCCTTCCACCGCCATCGTGGTCTCCTTTTCTGCACATCCCCTCTCAGCAGTCCTGCAATAAAATTCATAATGTTATTCACATTTATTGACCTTTTCCTCAAGGTCCATTTACATCACATATTCACATTTATGAGTTTGCCATAGTTCTTGGCCAGTCCAGTTATTTTTACAAGCTGGGGGAAATAGGGTGTTACACCTACATAGGTCAATGTGTGATCATGTAGCGTGTATCCCTAGTTTTGAGCAATGGGAGAGATGATACATCAAGTTGTGGAATAAACCACTAGGTAGATTTGAGGGCGTTAGTGGGTGTACTTGTATCTAAGCTTGATTTTGAATCGGAGAGTTTCAAACTTCCATTAACAAGAGGGGAATGTGAGATATATTAATCTCAAAGTTGATTGGGACCAAGTTATGTTTAAGGGGGAGTGTCAAGTTATGATTAAGGATGGGAAGCTGGTGATAATGATAGTTTTTTAACGGATGTAATTAAGAGGGAGTGTTAAGGAAAATAATTACATCCTTACTACTATTAATTAGTTAGTTTACCTTATAAGAATTGGTAACTCCCTAACTTCTTGTAACCATATTACATGTTCATATTAATAGAATACACATCAATATGTTATGTGTTATGTTTTCATCAATTCTGTCCTTTCTTAATCTTTTAAGCAAGCAGCCCATATAATACTTGGCCTTGCATATAATACTTGGCCTTGCAGTTAGTCCTTTTCTAGTACTCCATTAGTTAGATTAATTCCTCGAGCGGTCTATGCTTAATCTTTTACACAAGCAACCCATATAATACTTGGCCTTGCACTTAGTCCTCTTTTCTTTTCAGTACTCCATTAGTTACATGAATTCCTCCATGCTGCACTCACTGGTTGGTTTATTTTGGGGTCAGCAAAAAGGTTTTACAGGAAAACATTGTAAAACGTTTTTTTTCCACGAGAACATGTCTTCAACTTGAATGAAAGGGAAGCTGAAAATGAGAAACAACATAGTTTGAGGAAATACACTGCTTTGCATTCATGGCATATATTTAAAGATTTGAAATTTCATAGAGAAGCTGCCTTCTTACATAATTCAAGGGCCCCATCCAGTGATACAAGAGATATTGAAATTGACAAGGGTTCAGCATATGTGAACGTTTGCCCTCTGATAAGGTACAAGGAAAAAGACTTTTAAAGAGATACTATATTTTTGCAAGTATCATATACCTAACCTCCACCCTCTGAGAAGGTACAAGGAAAAAGACTTTTAAAGAGATACTTTTTTTTTTTTCCAAATATCATATACCTAACCTACAAATGCATGCATTTGTAGTAATAGCAAGAGAATCCATGTAAAACATTTTCAAGTTGGACTATGTAATGCATGTTATGGATGAGGGCTAGGAGCTGGAGGACGACTGAAAATCCTATATTGCACTGGTTTCTTGTTTGGCCAGCCTGTACTAGGTGGGGGATCAGAGATCCCATAATCACCTTTCACATATTCCTCAGCAACTAAAGAGTCATCTTCATTTTCACTGTGTTGATCCTCGAAGACTTTTCTGCTGCTTCTTTTTATTCTACTAGTTGCCTCGCTACTTATATCGAAATTATCCTGCTGTGATGCATGTTCAAAAACAAAAATTATAATTGGCACAGAAGAGTCTAGCAGTATCAGAACAAACTCACATGATTTTCATGAACATACATTAAACACATCACTTCAATTACTACAAGGAAGCTGCATGCACAGAGAACCCATTAAGAGTTCTGAAACTCACCATTACTCGTCCACTGTCCAAACCAGCCCCATAAAAAGCCTCTCCATGACCTGCACAAATAATAATAACTTTACAGCATAACAAACCAATCTCACAAGTAGGACTTTACACAAGTATAACTTTATAAACAAAATAAAAATGAATTAAGCAATCCATGACAGACTGCAAGATTGAGCTGAGAGTAAAATAAGTAAAAATAAAAACACAAACCATGAGGATGGGTTCTAGCCAATGCCCAGATAATATTATGTGTGTAGAAGATCAATAGTAATGGCAATACACAGGCCCACTTCATTCTGTATTTAGCCCTCCTTGTACTCACTCATTATGCAATTTAACTGGCTGGATTAGAATAGCTGCATTATCATTGATGTCATTGGCAGCCACTGATTTGATATTGTGTCCAGTGAAGGCGTCATGGAGGGGAGAGTCTGCTGAGAGTCGGTTATATAGCCATGGTGTTGCTGCTTAGAATAGCTGCGTTATTATTGATGTCATTAGTTGATATTGTGTCCAGTGAAGGCGTCATGGAGAGGAGAGTATACTGAGAGTCGGTTACATGGTTGCTGTTTGTCGGTGTGAGGATTGGAAAGAAAGAGAATAACGGTGGGGGCATGCAATATCATTCAATTGCATTAATAAGGTGGCAGCGAATGAGTATTTGTGTTTAATGTTTTTTTGGTTTTTCAGCCCATTCACCGCCTCCTTTTATTGCTCACAGACTCGTACAAAGCAAGGAGATCTCATAATTATATGTTAAATTTAGGTGCCTCCATCGCATTTACCCCCGAGCCGTGAGCTTTCTCTACCATGATTATCTAAATTTAGGTATAGTGGTAGCGGCCGGATTTTAACTTGGCCAGGTCCAGGTAATCCCCACTTGTTACTGATTTCTCTATGTTTAAAAATATATATATTTAAACATATATATATATATATATATATAGGTGTCTTCATAGCATTTACTAGAGGAGTGGTGAACGTCATTTAAACAATGTCTGTAAAATCATTGTTAAATTACATGAATGTAAATTATATAAACATAAACAGAGCATATGTTTATTTCCAGAGAAGTTTTTGAAGGTGTTGAATCCAATACATAAACATCATTCCAAGTAATCTCCACTTATTACTGATTTCTCTATGGTTTATATATATATATATATATATATATATATATATATATATATAGGTGTCTTCATAGCATTTACTCGAGGAGTGGTGAAAGCCATTTAAACAATGTCTGTAAAATAATTGTTAAGTTACATGAATGTAAATTATATAACCAGAGCATATGTTTATTTCCAGAGAAGTTTTTGAAGGTGTTGAATCCAATACATAAAGATCATTTAAACAATATAAGAGTGTGATTTGATGTAATATGTAGTTACTACATGTGTAGTAACTACATATTATATGTAATATGAGGTAAATATGAGAGAAAATGTTCTCTCATATTTGTTCCACCCTCATGATCAACCATTATGTTAATAAGTAATAATTGTAAAAAAAATAAAAAAAATGAGAATTCTACCTAGTAAGTTTGGTATTGGATACTATTCAAAATTGTGAAGAATAAAATGGATTGTTGTTTATATATAGTTATTTAATATCACATGAACTATTTTGTTTGGTATGACTTAGTGTGCTTTTGAAGTAGAGCTATTTATTTAGTTTGAAGCTTAATGCAGTTTAGATGTTTTCCATTTAGTTTGAAGGTCAATGTGGTTTAGATGTTCTAATCTTTAGTATTTTGGTTAAAGAGATTTGTATTTTTTTTGAATTCATTAAGAGGATTGGCAATGTACTTTTTGATGGTATCTTGGTAAAGTTGGTTTTATAATATTTTTTGAATAGAGTAGTTTTTAGTAGTAAGGATTAAGATTAATTTCCTCCATTTTTTATATAAGTTATGTAATATAATAGCTCTAAAGGTTAGTTAAATTGGTTTTGATCTCATGCATGGGTACTTCTCTAATGCTCTTTAGGGCTATGGTTTAATGCTCTTTGGGGCTATGGTTTATCTAGCTTACCATTCATAGATCACGGGGAATCAGAAAAAAAAAAATGTAATATAATATGATTATATATGGTTAAGTATCGATTTTAGTTAGTATTGAGACTTAGTGAATAAAAATGTAACTAAATACTATTTTGATTAAGTAAAATAATGTAAATTTTCACAACAATGATTCTGATCAACTTTACTCATTGTCCACATGAATTCAATTATTAAGATTAACTTCATTCATTCACTTTAAAATGTTATTTAATTATTAAGATTAACTTCATTCATTCACTTTAAACAACTTTACTCATTGTCCACATGAATTCAATTATTAAGATTAACTTCATTCATTCACTTTAAAATGTTATTTAATTATTAAGATTAACTTCATTCATTCACTTTAAAATGTTAGTGGTTTATAGTAGTAATGATTAAGATTAATATCATTTATTCTCCACACTTGTGTAATATTATGAAATTATGTATGGTTGAGGATTGATTTTAGTTAGTATTGAGATGTGGGAAATAAAAGTGTAATTAAACATTTTTTTTATTTTTTCATTATATTATATGGAGTAATGCAAATTTTCACCTTTCAAACCTTCATTTTTTATTTATTTTATTTTATTTTTTATTTTTTAATTATTAATTTTTTTTATTAAAATTATGACTTTTTAAATAACCTTATTATACTAATTTTAATTTATTAAATTAACTTTTTTTTTCCATAATTCATACTTTAAAAAATCATCTATAATTTAGATTTAAAGAAATACAAAAGATTATACATAACAAATTTATTTAAATATAAAAGATTATTTAAAATAAATAGTAAAAAAAAAAAAAGTTATAAATAATAAATTTATTTAAATACAAAAGATTAAATATAAAAGATTATTTAAAATAAATAGTGAAATAAAAAAAACAAAAGATTATAAATAACAAATTTATTTAAATACAAAAGATTGTGAATAATGTAAAAACGATATTTAAAGATTATATATATATTTCAAGTTTATTTTTTTTATTAATAATACTTTTCTTTATTAATAATATAGATTGAAGTTTATATTATTAATAGTTAGATGCTATATATTTTATATTTTATTAAAATTACAAATTATGTGTTATTTTTTTTTTTAAATATTTAATTAATTTTATATTTTTAATTAAAAAGAGATTAATAATTTTAAATATAAAGATTTAAATTTTTATAAAATAAGTATGAATCTTTGTTTGGCTAACAATTTTGATAACTTGTACCTTTTGCTCAAATATATAGGTGTAACTTGTACCTTTTGCTCAAACATATAAATGTATTGGTGTTGATTGATGTCAATTTGCACCATACCATCTTGTTTACCAAGTGGGTTATGAGATGTTTATTAGTGGTTTTATTGGTGTTGATTGATGTCAATTTTCATGATACCATTTTGTTTACTAAGTGGGTTGTCATATGTTTATTATATTTATTAGTGGTTAAAGAATCATAAAAGATGGTGCTTAAAATTAATTGCATTCATGTGTTTTGAAGAATTTGAAATGCTTTTAATATATTTGTATAATTTTAATGTTTAAAATTTAGTTGATTATTTTTAATGTTAAAAATTTAGTCGATTATATTAAGAGTTCTTTGAAACAAAGTTTTTTTTTTAAAGTGATATATGAATGAATGATGATACTAGCACAGCCGCTAACTCGCAGCTGAGAACGCCGAAAGGTAGTAGCTTAGAATGCGTGCCTCTAATATACTAAGAACATGTGTCTTCAATATAAAATATTTGTGGTAATCCTTTTGTGGTAATATGAAACGTTTGGCTGCATTAGGTGGATAAATGGAACGTGGCAATTACATATCCTTACAGTAATTTTTTAATGTGATTAGGTAAATGTTAAAAAGTAAACATGTTAACGGATGCCTTGATAAATGCAAGAAAGTTATGAATAATAAATCTGATCCATTGATTTTGGAGGATGACTAAGAAGATGCCAACATCTTCAATGCATAGCCATCAGATTAGGGTTTAAGGTTAAATAAGGTTAAAAGATCATTAATTGTGCCCATTGTCAATAGGTATACGCCTTTCAGCGTAATAAGGGATCATACTTAAATTTTTTATCTCAGTTAAGAGAAACAAAATTTGAATATGCTCACTCCAAGTCCTAGTCGGTGAGACTAAGTAGGTGTTATAAAAAACCTTTTTGGATATAATATAGGTCTTGAAATTCCTATCACTTTCTTTACACACCCTTTCTTTTTTTGAGGCATCTTGAACACGAGATGAGGTTTTGAGATGAAGAAGAAAAATGGATAGATTGCCTCCATACTATATGGCCTTTTAGGTTGTGTTATATGCTAAGGTCTTTGCTTGGTTATTGATCTATCAAGGATTGTCCTCTAAGAAGAGAGTTTCCAATAGTTAATTCACAAAGGATTTATTCCATATTATTGTGGGATGGGAACTTGATCCAAATGGATGTCAGTGGCCTCCCACCTATTCCAACTGGCTCATTTTGGCAATTTCCCAGTTTGACAGTTTTTTCCTAGTTTTCGGGTCCCTGACTTTCAGGGCCGTTTTGAGGCCATAAACAATGTTTTTAGGGCTTGTCATAGTGAAATTGTAGTGGGATTCTGACTCTGATGGAAACATGTGTATTCATCGGATAGAAATTTCAAACAAGCTATCATGCACATAAAACGAGGATTGTATGAAAAAGTTATGACCCCGGGAAGTTGATGTACTAGCTTACCCCAATGGGGCCCACATGACTTTTGGCGCTTCATCTCCTAGGGTTAGGTTTTTGGATGTCTAGGGTTTTCGAATTCCTATTTATTGTAAAAAGGCTTGGAGAGCCTCATTGTAACCATATTCTTGTGAATGCGCCCAACCTTCAGATATCTTCTAAGAGATAAGTCACCACCATTCTAGCAAGCTTGTTTCCGCTCAATTTTACAGTTTCAAGACATTTTCTTATTGAAAAGAAACTAGTTTTACTATATCTATGTTATTGTATCTCTGTTATTCTTGTGTATCTATGTTAAGAATAATAATAATGTATATTCATTTTTGTTCTGCTCATACAATCCAGATCAATGGTATTGGAGCGATTTTCTCCTTGTTGTTCTTTATGCATGTCCCCGACGAGGTCGGGGTACAAAGAATTGGGTCTCGAGATTTTTTCTCTTGAGGACAAAATCTCTCGCATGCCCAAGCGACCTATCATGGTGGGAGATAATAAAGACGACAGGACAGGAGATCCTTTCAAAATATTGCTAGAGGAATCCCTCATGCAATAGACGAATGAAATGATGGATAGTTTTGTGCAAATCCTTAAAGGTGCAAATCAACTTTGATATTCCCATATTTTAAGGTCAGATAGACGCAGATGTTGTAAACAAATGGTTAAATCTGCTAGAAGGGTAATTTTGTATCCATAACTTTTCGATAAGAGAAAATATTACGTTTGAGCTCCTCAAAGTCATCCCCCATGTCAAAGATTGGTGGGAGACATTTTGTGAGAAAAAGGAAACAGAGGAAACCTCATTATTTATAGTCGCGGTCACCTAGGAGTCCTTTAGGGACGCTATCAAGGAACAATACTACCCCATCGGAAGTTATGACGACCTGTATACAAAATGGACCACACTGCGGTAGGAAAGAGACCAAGCAGTGCCATAGTTCACAAATATCTTCCATACCTTGCGCACCAAGTTGGGTATCAAATATTCTTAGAGACATCCAGTGCTCAAGTATTGCGGTGGTCTTCATAGAGACATCCATGCCGAAATGGAGTTTTTGGACATCTCATCCTTGGGCGCGACCTATTGATATGTCGTCAAAATCGAGCAAAAGCTTAAACAAAAGATGTGAAAATTTGGTCCTGGGAACCCCTCACATCAGAATAAAGTAAAGGGAATCCCCAACCAATAGAAAAAAGGACAGAGAAAAGACAGACAGCCTCAGGACAACTAGTCTAGGCCGCAAGCAAAGAAGGACACCAAAAAGACAAAGAAAGATATCGGGAAGTGGTGCTGCTTCCATAAGATCCCCTAGCATAACACTGTTGATTTCCACTCCAAGAAATCGTTGGTGGTTGAGGTGAAAGCCTCTGAATCAGATGCAAGTTCAGACTCTGAGTCAGAACCAAAAAGGGGGAGACAGATCATTGACGCAGAACCCATTTCCACTGTTGCTACCACCAAGGTCCATCCCAATGAACTAGACGAGCAAGAAGAAGGTAAGCACCTCTTTCATTTAGAGATGTGGGTAAAAGGAACCCTGTTGCACTTTATAGTTGATAGTGGTAGCCAGAAGAACCTCATATCATAAGAGGTCGTCAAGTGGCTAGCCCCGTCGACAATGCCACACCCACAACCCTACACTATTGGATGGCTCCACCAAGGAAGCGATCTCCGTGTCATCCAATAGTGCCTCCTGTCATACGACATCAAGACCTTCAAATACGAGGTATTGTGTGATGTTTCTCCTCTCAAATTTTGTAATGTTCTTTTGGGCCAACCTTGTTTATGGAAACACCATGCTATATATGAGTCTAGGCCTGGTATACTTTGAACAGGATACCTGAGGCAGTCCCACCTAGTGCTATTTTCTTGATCTCTGCCAAGCAATGCAAGAAGGTCATCTCTTAGACCGAGAATTTTTTCTTCTTCATGATTCACTCTCAGAGTGAGTGAAATATTGTGGCCACATCCAGGGCCTTCGTGGCCGACCTCTCCATATAGTAGAAGCAAGTGGACAAGGTCATGGAAGAATAAAAAGATATATTTTCCTCACCTATCGGGGTACCTCTGCAATGTTAGGTCAAGCATCCCATCGATCTGACCCCTGATGCACGGCTTCCCAATGGGCCAGTATACCGCCTCTCTCTGTTAGAGAATGGGAAGATCAAGCGACATATCAAATAATTTCTCCACAAGGAACACATCCATCCCATATCATCGCCTTGTGCAAACCTCATCATGCTGGTGCAGAAGAAAGACAAGACCTGGAGACTCTACATTGATTACCGCACCCTAAATAAAATCACAGTCAGGAACTGGTACCCGATTCCCAGAATCGACGATCTACTTGATCAAGTCAAGGTGGAAAAATACTTGAGTAAGATTGATCTGAAGTTTGGCTACCACTAGGTCCCCATAGAACAAACAGATGTATGGAATACCTCCTTCAAGTCAAAAGAAGGTCTTTTTGAATGGTTGGTCATGCCCTTTGGTGTGAAAAATGCTCCAACAAATTTTATGAGGATGATGGACAATATCCTGTGACCTTTCGCCAATACTTTTGTAATGGTGTATCTAGATGACTTCCTCATCTACAAAAAGACTTGGGTGGAACACTTGCAACATATTTAATAGGTTTGCATACCTTGCAACAACATAAGCTATATGCCAACTTGGAGAAATGCTCCTTTGGAATGGACAGGGTCCAATACCTAGGCTACACCATGGATCAACATGGTGTGCATGTGGATCCAACCAAGATCCAGGTCATCCGTGACTAGCCAATCCCAACCACACTCACTGAGCTTCAGAGATTCTCAGGCCTTACCAATTTCTATCACAGGTTCATGTTGGGATTCTCCCATATTGCATGGGCCCATAGTCAAGTAACCAGAGGTGGTGGTAAGGAAATATTTGTGTGGGGCCTGTCCCAAAAACAAGCATTCAATGATTTAAAGCAGTGCTTGTGCTCAACCCTAGTATTTTCATTACTGAACCTACACCATCCCTTTGAGATCGAGACATATGCTTCTAACTATGTTGTGGGCGCAATTCTCACTTAGCACGAACACCCCATTGATTCGTATTCAGGAGCGGAACAAACTGATTAACAGACTAAATACAATAAAAACAGATATATGGAGAATAACAAAAGTATCTAGTGAACAATATCTTCTAGTAAATAATGAAATAGGCTGAAATTGTAAAAATGTAGAACTGAAACTTGATCAAATGGTGTTAGCTATCTCTGAGAAGAGATGTGGCTGTTGCGTGCATCCATCTAAGCATAACGGATTACAATGAGGCTCCATAGGCCTTTTTTATATTACTCATGAATGCCAAAACCCTAGACATCTAAAAACCTAACCCTAGAAGGTGAAACTCCAAAAGTCATGTCAGCCTTATAGGTAAGTTGGTGTAATTTGGTACCTCAACTTCTTAGGGCTGTAACTTTTTCATACGACCTTTGTTTTAGGTGCGTAATATCCCGTTGGAACGATCTTTCAGAGAACTACACATTCCATCGTCAAAATTTGACTCCGTCTATAGTTTGATTGTGGCGAGAAAAAAAAAAACAACATTTAGGGCCCTAAAACTACCCCAGAAGTACAACAAGATGTGCTGAGATGAATACATACAAAATAATCCAGTTGGATTAGGCGAGAGGCCACCCATATCCACATAGAGGATGTGTAGGGATTCTGATAGCCCTAGAAGTGTAGAACCCACAATTACAAAGCAATGAAAACGAACATGCTGAACAAAAATTGACACGAGGATCTAGTTGGAATAGGTGGGTGGCCACCAATATCCACCTGGATCAATCCTTCCCCCTTAGAAAGAAATGGTATCCATTGCATTGAGCTCTCCCATCAGGTGAGGAAAATTATGCTGTGTTTGGCCCTGGGTGAGCCACTTGCCTTGGTGTAGGAGTTGCCCTGCCTTGTCAACCCGATAAAGTTGGATCCACTGCTGGCGAGTGCCCTTGACATGTGTGTCCATGATATGATCAGTGGATGCTTGTTCCATGCTTTCAAGGTTGAGCTATGTTGGTGTCAGTTGTTCTACGATCTTAGAAGTGTCCAATAATGGTGGAAAATATGGCCTAAGGAGGTCCACATTGAATACTGGATGCAGACCAAGGAAGGGTGGAGTTTTGAGCTCAAAAGAATTTCTACCCACATCCTTGGTGATAGTGTAAACCTCATAAAAAAGTGGGCGAAGCTTCCGATGGTGCCTGGTGAGACGCTCCTTCTGTAGATGTAACCAGACATTGTCGCCAACCTGAAACTGGTGTGGTACCCTGTGTTGATCATGGCGCTGCTTGAACTTAGCATTAGATTTCTGCAAAATATCCTAAACTTGTTGGTGGATGTGCTAAATCCTCTCAATGAATCCGGTGGCTTTATCAATCACAGACTGATCAGGGGAAGAGTCTGTCTGTGCGGTGGCAAGAGGGAGTGAAACATAAATGGGTCCCAAGGGTTGGAATCCTAGACCCACCTGAAATGGGCTATGGCTGGTGGAACTATGAAGAGCCATGTTGTAACTATGTTGGACATAGGGAAGACTCTCTTCCCATGTACGTGGATTCTTAGAATTGTACATGCACAGGATTTTCACAATCATTTGATTGACGACCTTTGTTTGGACATCGATTTGGGGGTGAAAATCAATGGATTTTGTGAGCTTGGTGTCCAACAGAGACCAGAGACTCGACCAAAAGGTGTTGAGGAACCTGCTGTCTTGGTCGAAGATGATGGTCTGTGGTATCCCAAAGTGGACCCACACTCATTCGAAGAAGAGCTTGGAAATGGCACAGGCAATGCAAGATCTGATATACTTGCTGATGTCATGTCGAATTTTTTTCCAATAAAAATGTTTATGAAGAACGGCCACAATTTTCTCTATGCCAAAATGTCCTGCCACCCGACTATAGTGAGCTTCCCAAATCATCTTTGCACGCTCGCTTGTAGGAACACAGAGATGGTTCAGGTGGCATAAGAGTTTGTCCTGAATGTGAAAATCAGTCATAGTTGCGCCTGTACCCAAGAGCTGATATGTGGTGGCGAATTTTGGATCTTGCTGATAAAGTTGGGGCCACTTAGAGGCTTCATGTCCACAGGAATGGAGCACAATGGTGAGTGCATCCACCAGGGGCCGACTGAGGCAGTTAGCGAAACGATTGGAGATACCTGTCGTATACTCGATGTTGAGATGAAACTGTTGCAGGTAGGTGGACCACTTCTGATGGTGGTCATTCTGCAATTTTCCCCGTGTCTATATGAACTACAGAGGCTTGTGATCAGTGTGTATGATAGTCTCTTTCCCCATAATGTAATGTTTCCATTGACAACATGCTTGTACAATGGAATACATCTCCTTGTCATAGGTGGGGTATTTTCAAACAATATTGGAGAGTGTTTGACTATGGTATTCCACCATATTCTTGTTCTAAGTGAGAACTGCACCCATAACATAGTCATATGCATCAGTTTGAATATTGAATGGTTGTTGTAGATCGAGCAAGGAGAGTATCGGAGCTTAGCACAAGCGATGCTTCAGATCATCAAATGCTTGTTGTTGCTCCTTCCCCCACATGGACTTGGCCCTACCACCGCCCTTGGTCACTTGGCCGAGGGCCCATGCAATATGGGAAAATCCCAACACGAATCATCGATAGAAGTTGGCTAGCCCCATAAAACTTTGAAGCTCGGTCAGTGTGGTCGAGGTTGGCCATTCACGAATGACTTGGATCTTAGCTGGATCAACATGTACCCAATTCTCATCAACAATGTAGCCCAAGTATTGGACCATGTTCATGCCAAAAGAGTATTTTTCCAAGTTGGCATACAGCTTGTGCTGTCCCAGAGTGCTCAAAACCTGATGAATATGCTGCATGTGCTCTTCCCACGTTCTATTGAAGATGAGGATTGTTGAGGAAAATATATGAATTGATCTTACTCAAGCATTTTCATACCTTACTTAGCTAAATAAAAGTAGACGATAACATCACCCTATGTTTATAGCCAACAAAATAACATCCTAACATCACAAGTATTAATTACGAGTGCTTAGGCTAGTCTTTTATCAATAAAAGGCTTGCTGGAAATTCAATTTTTATGTAATTTTCTGAATATATCAGTTGCTGAAATAAATGTAAGAATAAAAGTAAAGACACCAAGATGATAATCAAGATAGATGAGATATAAAGAAATCCTTTATTTCATTCCAATTCACCAAAGAGTCATTCTCTTTACAAAACTTCACACAAAGATCTTGGACCAAAGTCAAACTTAGAAATCACCGATGGAACGTACAAAAGGACCTCTGACAGAAAACCAAAACTGAACTCTAAAAGCTCGATCAACTTGCCACAGATTGCTTCCCACTCGACTTTGCACAATAGCCTTTATCAGTCATGAAAATTAATTCGCAAATAGACAAGTCTACACAAACTATGAAAGATATATCAACACCTCTGAAGAACAAGTGTCTAAAAGATTTGATTCAACCCTGAATATTGCTGTCTACAATAAGACCCTGCTATCACAAAAGAGAATTAGGCTATGATGAATATATGAATGAATGAAAAATGAAGTATCTCAACATAAACTCAAAGAGAAAACCTTAGCATGCTTTGTGCTTCTATCCTCCTCTTATTCCTCCCCTTACTTCTTCTTTTAACAAATTATAATTGGTTGAAGCAGTTGAACCAACTTATTAGTTAAGCTAACACAAGACTCAACTAACTTT